>VZTA01015413.1:15132-29019 GCA_013398855.1 Mohoua ochrocephala | reverse complement strand
AAGGAAGGAAGGAAAAGGAAAGGAAGGGAAGAAAGCCCTGACAGCAGCACAGCCAGAAAGCCGGAGGCAGGAGCACTCTCGCACTGAGCAGAAAAGTTCAGGGACTGCCAGCAGCAGATGGTATCTATAAATCCTATTGACATTTGGGATTCTAATCCGTTCCCCATCTAAAAGCCCAAACAGCAGTCCAAGGGCCCTCGCGGGGACGCACGCCGAGGGTGTTGCCACATCCCGAGCCGCCGACCTCCCATGCCGGGACAGCGCCCGGAGAGAGGCGGCGGCACCCGGCCCACGGGCGAAGGGGAGGCGGGACACAAGGATGCACAGGAGCCGAGCTGGCAGGAGTGACAGCACCCGGCACAGCCCCAGAAATGACACAGGTGCCACCCTGCCGGGCTCTGCCTCCGGGACAGCGTTTCCCCCCTGCCTCGGGCGGTGCAACACCACGGAGCCCCCGGGACTGCAGCGTTCCTAAACATTTACTCACGGAGAGCCAGAAACATCCTCCCGGCAAATTCCTGGGTAAGATAAACCGCGAAGATGTCACGACTGCCTGGGGGAGCCATCAAACACCCCCGGGAGGGGAGCAAGGGCGGCAGTGCCCAGACCCCTGTCATTACCTGCATCCTCCTCCTGCTCCCGAACCGAGCCGGGCTGGGCAAGGCACGGCCAAGAGGTGCTGGTGTCCCACTCTGCTCCATCCACACGGACAAGGCAGCAGAGAACCGGGGCTGGAGTGACTTTGGCCACCCCGTGAGGTTTCCTGGGGAGAAGGGATGGTGCAGAGGGACCATCAGTGCGTGGGCACAGCCGAACCCAGGGGAGGCCTTTGAAGCACAAGGTGAGCTCGGGGTGAGCTGCAGCCCCCAGTCCCCTCTCGTGCTGCCTCCACCGGGGCCATGCCCCTGCTTCCCATCACTCACCTCCCTCCGGGGCCGACCGACAGCCCGGAGATAAGGCAGGGAAGGCGAGGGAAGGAATGCGACCCCCTGGATCATCCTCCCCCGCGTTAATAAATCACCTTGCAGGCTAATTGCTCGCCGGACAGGGGAAGACTCACCCCGCTCCTCACCCCCCACCGAGGTTCTGGCTCGGCCGGGGAGCCCCAAATTTCAATCGAGTTCCTGGCATTCCTGCCCCGGCATGAAGCCGAG
This sequence comes from Mohoua ochrocephala, assembly GCA_013398855.1. NCBI lineage: Eukaryota > Metazoa > Chordata > Aves > Passeriformes > Acanthizidae > Mohoua > Mohoua ochrocephala. Next base: position 27,865 of record VZTA01015413.1, on the reverse strand, counting down.
GGGGCTCTGGCAGCACCGTGACCACCCTGGGGACAGGCAGCTGGCGGAGCGGGGGGTTGGCTGCTGTCTCCCGGAGGGACAGGGAGGAAGCGCATTCCCATTCCCAGGCGCTTCTTTCCCCGGGGACACAGGGAGATCAATGCACCGGGCATCCCGGCTCCGGGCAGATGCCGTGTGGCAGGATGAGGGCATGGAGGGTTCATGAGCCGACTGGATGCCATCCCAACCCGAAAATCGGATGAGGACAAGGCACCCGGGTGGGGTGCTCAAACGAAGCTTTCCAAGCCAGCGATGCCCCTCAGCCGCACCAGGATTTTAAGCCTCCAATGCCACGGAGCAACAAAGCACTGCCAGCACCAACTTCGAAGCCTACACAGCAAAAACTGGGAGTTGCCCATTCCCAGCTGTTTTCCAGGACTTCGGAAGCGAAGAAAATATGAACACAGCTTAAAAACCCCAATTCACCCAACGAGACACGGAAGAGCTACCGAGGGATGCCGTACCTGAAGCGACAAGGGAGCGTCACAGCCTCCATCCCATGGAACAGCGTCCGTCCCGCACCCGCCCCAGCCGGGGGTGCTGGGTGCCAGCTGGCCCGGAGGCAACTGCCACAGCCCGGGGATGCTTTACAGAGCCTCCCCGTGGATTTCCAGGGAGGAAAACCACCCGGCAGGTCATTAACCTCACCCTCAGCGCAGCGTGCGGCAAGCGGGACCCGAGCTCGCGCGCTTGCTGCGGGGCCAGGTGGCGAGGAACGCTGTTTTCTTAGGGAATGGACAGGAAAAGGGGGATCCGGGAGGAGGGGGGGGGTTTGTTTTGGGATTTCAGCTGCAATCTCCAGCTTGTCCAACCAGCCTGGGTCTTGTCAGCGCTGCCCTCCTGCAGTGCAGGGGACTTTGTTTGGCTTGGAAGCCCCCGGCTGTGCTCGTAATAAGACTCCGTGTCCGCTCCGTGGTCCTTCCACCTCTTTGCACTCCTCAGACAATAGTTCGCCTGTGCTGCTGACTTTGGCAGCGTTTCCAAAGTTTTGGCTCCTTCCAGAGTTTCCTCTGCACCAGGCAGCCGACCTTGGCCGTCCCGCTTTGCTGTCACATCCCATCGCGTCCCATCCCGGGCTGTCCGCGGGGCACCGCGCTCCACGCCGGACCTCTCGGGCCCCCGAGCTGGGGACACGACGGGGAGAGGGTGCCCGGCAGGCCCTTTTGGGGGGGTGGATGCTGGGGTCACGAGCGGCCTGGATGAGGGGCCACTGGAACAGGGAAAGCATCGCCCAGGCCTTGAACCCGCCCGGCTGCGCACGTCCCAGCGCCGCAGCGAGAGGTAAATCAATCGAACGCCTTGAAGCTGAGCTGAGCGATGACAACCTGACATCAGCCAAGGCTGAAATCCCCCTCTCCCTACCGTGTCTCCACAAGCATTTGGGCAGGAAAACTTAGGTCTTTTGAGGAAGTCTGAACGCCCTTGGGAGATGGATGGATAGCGAAGGGGTCAAACAGGTTGGTGATCCTTTGCTGCTCCGTGCAAGTGCTGGGGAAAGCCAGCAGGAGCTGGATGAGGCCAGAACACAGCCAGAACCCACAGCCAGAACCCACATCATCCCTTTCCAACCAACAACCAGAGCCGGCATTTGACCGATTATTCCCTTTTTCTACAAGCCACTCGCTTTTAAAGCAAAGTACAGCGTCAATAAACAGCTTCAGTGCAGTGAAGTTCACCACCTGTAGCAGGACGGATGCCAAGAACAAGGAGGGGCGTTAAATTTGATTCCTGCTCGCGTGAAGATGGAGATTCCAGATGAGGTTTGCCCCCTCCTGAGCGCAGGGGTGATGCCACAGCCGGGCACCATCCCAGGCATCAGCATCCCAAAGCGGAGCTGCCCAGCCCGCGGGCACAACGCCACGGGCCAAGGGCATCCCTGCAGCACAGAGACGGGTACCCACAAGCTGTTCCCTGGGATGACAAGGGGTTAAAAAAAACCCCCCAAACCACACAAAAAGGCCCAGCAGGCATGCCTGAAGGGGAGGATTAGGAAGAATAGGGCCATTTCTCAGCAAAGACTATGGCAACGTAAATAGAAAAGTAACATTACGCTCAAGACAGGGGCCCTTTCCCTTTGCTCCTGCCCTACAATGCCACTATTGTTTTGCTGACAACTGGTAATTATCCCAAGCTGCACACACTGGTATTCCCACCCTTTAACCGGGAGGGATTTTGCAGCCGCCCGACCCTCTGACACCAGCAGAAATTCACATACCAGAGGGTTCAAAGGGGGGGCGGGCTGGGAAGGCCGGGCGAGCCTTGCGGGGGACGTCACTCCCAGCACCCCGGAGGGCTGCGGCTGCGGAGGGACCTCTGGAGATCGGCAAATCCAAGTCCCTGCTGAAGCGGGTTCACTGCAGCAGGACCCTGCCCGCGTGGGGTTTGAGTCTTGCCGGAGAAGGAGAGCTCAGAGCCCCTTCCAGAGCCTGAAGGGGCTCCCAGAGAGCTGGAGAGGGACTGGGGACAAGGGATGGGGGGACAGGACACAGAGAATGGCTTCCCACTGCCAGAGGGCAGGGCTGGATGGGATATTGGGGAGGAATTGTTCCCTGGGAGGGTTGGAGGCCCTGGCACAGGGTGCCCAGAGCAGCTGTGGCTGCCCCTGGATCCCTGGCAGTGCCCAAGGCCAGGCTGGACACTGGGGCTGGGAGCAGCCTGGGACAGTGGGAGGTGTCCCTGCCCATGGCAGGGGTGGCACTGGCTGAGCTCTGAGGTCCCTCCCGACCCAACCCGTTCTGGGATTCTGTGATTTGGGATGGTTTTGTTCCTGATGGCCACGCTTGGGGTACAAGGTGCCCCAGCAACCAGGGGGTCTTTTCCCCCATTGCCATCCCCCTTCCAAATATCCCCCTTCCAAATATCCAAGCCTAAGCAGTGAATCCTTTCTGGAAACAAACAAACAAACAAACAAAAGAAACAAAAAATTAATCCTATGGAGGCAGAGTTTCTCTTCCCTCCTTAAAAGTTCTGGGGAGCCGGGACCAGCCCCTGGGTGAGACCCTGCACGCTGCTGCTGCCCCACTGCAGGAGGATGGGGACGAGCCAAACCTGTAAATTTGCATTTATGGGATGGAGGAGTCACAGTCCCAACATTCCCTGCCTAACAGGAGTTCAGCCTGGTGCCAGCCCCAGCCCAGATAAGGTGATAAAAAAAAACCTCTGGAAACTGCCTCAAGATGGATTAAAACATTCCCATGGTCAAAATGTAGATTTTTTTTTTTTCCCCTGCTTTTGCAGGCTGGTGCACGAGCCAGAAAGCCCAGAAAAAGGGCAAAAAATGCCATATTTTTTTTTCCTGCCACAGGCTGGGAGCAGCACAGCCAAGGTCAGAGCAAGGCAGAGGACACACGCAGCCTCCAAAGGACCCAGCTACGAGCACCACAACCAGCTCCTCTGGCACCTCCTCATGTACTGCTCTCTTACGCTGTCCTGCATTTTAATTACACGATCGCAGAAGTTTCTTCCTAACGGGAAAGCTGGAAACCAGTTTTTCCTGCAGCAAAGCCAATTCCACAAATGCTAGCAGTGACCTGTAAAGTTGAAAAAGGAAAAAAAAAAAATCCCCATAAATCAGCAGAGCGACCTCTTCCCTTCCTCGCAGCAGCAGCGTCACTCGCCCGGGCTGGGATTTTATTTATTGTTGTTTTAAGCACCCAGGAGAAAAGAAAACGCTTCTAAAACCCCACTTAACCCGCTCCAGCTGCAGGGGGAAAAAAAAAAAAATCCCACGTAGGCAGGAGCTGAGCTCCGGGACTCCGGGCGAGCCGCAGCCTGTCCGCAGAGCACCCAGCTGGGATTTGAGGGAACGAACCTCCCCCTTCTCCCGGGCCCGCGGCCTCCTCAGAGCGTGTGGCCGCTTGCAGGGCGCGGAGCCGGAGCGCCGAGGCTCCAGCAGCTCCGGGGAGAGCCCTGCCGAGGGCCCAGCACCCCGCCTGGAAGGATGCTGGAGCTGGCGGGAGCTCCTGGGGGTACGCTGGGAACCAGCTCCCGGCTCCTCTCCATCATAAAGATTAAACCCGGACTTTGCTCTTTGAACCCCTTTTTGGCTCCTTTGCACCCCGCGCTGGGGATGTCAGAGCCCGGCGGGATGGGGGGAATAGCAGGGATGGGGTGGAAGCTCGCACGGCTCGTGGGAGAAACCCCGGCCGGCCACTCCGCGAGGGAAAGAAGGCAGGAGGAGAAAGCCCGGAAAGGAGCCGCTGGGAAAGCAGAGGAAAGGCTGACAAAGATTAAAACGGGACAATGTTATCAGGCCACGGACGCGGGGGGCTCCGGATGCACGGCACCCGCCGGGAACCGCCCGTCGGATGTTTGGGTGCTGAACTCCGGCACCAGCTGCGGCCCCGAGCCCCGACACGGGCAAGGGAGGCTCCGCCGGCAGCACCTGGAGGCAAACTGGGCCATCCAGGCAGCAGCAGCAGCGAGATAAAGAGATTAAGCAGCTGAATGAAGGAAATGGGAAATGGTTTTGCTCCCGACCCAAACAGACCCATTTTTACCGGCGTTGCTGCCACCGTGGCCGGCCCCGAGGCCAGAGGGATGCCAGGGGTTAACAGCTGCCCCTGCACAGCTGGAACGGGAGGCAGGGATGTCCTGGGAGACCCAGGTGCTGGGATACTGGGGATGTGGCGGGAGACCAGAGCACTGGGAGGAGGCAAGGGACGTTCAGGGAGGGAGATGAGAGTGTCGGGACGCAGGGGATGCACTGCGAGACCCATTTCCACTGCGAGCGTCAGATTTACAGCACCAAGGTGCTGGTGAGGAGCATCTGGTCCCCAAACCAGACCCGGCATCCTTCCTGGGGCACAAGTGCTTCACCAGCGGCCCACCCACCCAGCCCTGGGGTGGATGAAACACCCATAGCCCCGCTCTGCCAGCAGCTATCCTCAATCCCCCTGCCGCTGGGCTGATGTTTGGCAGCAGGAGCCGCTGGCAGAGCCCGGGGCCGCTGCCCGGCCGTGCGGAGCGACACATCCGGACCACCGGCCTGGGATGGAGCGGGATCGCGCCAGCGCCCGCCCCGCACCGCGGCTTTAATCCCGTTGCTAGGACACCCGCGGGCGAAGAAATACAACACTTGTCGGATTAGAGTCTAGACGGGCTGACCTTTCCCTCCGCTGCCGAGGTGGAACCGGGCGAAAATCGGGCCCCCGCTGGCTAAAAGGAGGGGTTTTGTCGCTGTTTAGGGCGCTTGGTTCTGTTTCAGCCGGGAGCCAAGGAGGGAGGGAGGGACGTGGCTGCCGCTGGAAGAGTCCTTTCGCTACCTGCCGCCGCCGAGGGATGCGCAGGAGCCGGGCCCGGGGCTGCCAAGGCCGGGCTTTGCCCAGCAACGCGGCTGACAAAAGAGCCTTTCATCAGAGGGGACGATGTCAACTCCGCAATTAGCGGGGGGAAAGAAAAAAGAGCCGAAGGAAGATTATTACCTCCAGCAGTTGTGCCTCTGGGGGCCCCTCTCCCGCGGCTCCCTTAACTCTTTCGGCTGAGCCCGAGGAGGAGGTGGCGAAGGAGCCACCAGTGCCGGCACCAGCCGGGGTGCCGTGAGGATCCCCATCCCCCGTGGGGCGTGCCGGGACCCCCACACACCCCCCACCTTCGCGGCCTGACAGATCCACCTCCTCACCAAAATGACGAGATAAATTGCTGCTATAACACCCCACACGCTTTTATCAGGTGGTGTCCTGGATACCCCTCCGGGCATCTTTTCCCCCCGAGGACATCCCGGGAAAAGTGAGAGCCACTCGCCCTGATGGTGACACCGTCCCTTGTCCCAAGTCACCCCTGCAAAGGCCACCTGGAGAGCAAAGCTCTGAGCTGGCCTCCAGCCCTTCAGGGCCTTTGGCAGGCGAGAGACCAGCCTGGGCACGGTCCCGGGGTGGGGACAGCTCACCTGTGTGCCAGGAAACGCTCTGTTAGCACCGCTTTCCAGGCCTGCAGGCCAAGCTGTGCTGAGGCACTTGTTCCTGAGGAGCCAGCCAAGGCTTCCCCGCATCCCAAGGATGCCCTGGGGGGCTGGAGCACTGGGCTCATCTCCTGTCAGAGATTGAACAGCAAGCTCCGGGGCAGAGGTGCCCAGGGCAGCTGCAGAAGTAACAACTGGTTAATCAAAGCCTGAAGTCTGAGCTACCTGGGACGGTGGGAGGTGTCCCTGCCCATGGCATGGAACGAGATGGGCTTCGAGGTCCCTTCCAAGCCAAACCATTCGAAGAATCTACAGTAAAAGCCAAAAACCACAGGCGTGCCGCTGCCACACGCCTCCCTGCATCCACAGCGCCGGGGGCTGGGACTTCCTCCCACCCCCTGATACCTGAGGGGACTCGGTGCCACCTGAAATCACTGCAGGCTTCTCCTCCACCCCCTCCCACCCACGAGTGTCCCCCTAAGCCCCAGCTCTCAGCAGGACAGGGCGCTTGTCCAGTTTTGGGACCCAGCTGGGGAGACGCCGGCATCACTGAGGTGTCCTGGGGCTCTGTGTCACCAACACGTCCTGGGTCCCCTGGACAAGGGTCCTGGCCCCTCTGGAAAGCGTTTTTGGGACCCCAGGGGAAGGACTAAGCTGTAGAGATGCCTTCCCACCACGCCTCATGTGAGCACCACCAGCTTATCTGGGGGTTATCGAAAAGTTGCCGTTTATCCAAAAGTCAACAATCTCCAACTCAATTAAGTTACAGACTAACGAGGCGGGTGGAGAAGAATAAATGGGTTTGATTACCATGTTTCCCAGAGGGAAGGCAGGTGGCTAACTCAGGAATTATAAAGCTCAGAGGTGGCTTCAAGGACCATTGGGCTGCGGGAGATTTGTGCCAGCGGTGACAGTGGGAAGAGCAGGGGGATGGTGATGCTGGATTCCAGGTGCCCCAGCTCCTATTCCCACCCCGGGCTGCTTGAGCAGCCTCCCACAACCCGGGGACAGGGTCAGAGGAACAGCCAGATCCTGCAGTCCCCAGGGGAGGAGGAAACCAGCAGACTGAGCTTGGGAATAAAATAAAAACACAATAAAATCCGCTAATGACCAATTTCCATCTCAGAAAAGGGCTGGGAGGCGATGCCAAAAAAAAAAAAAAAGCAATAAAAATTCCACAAAAGCCACCTTTTTAAGACACGGGATGTTCCGGACCAGATGTTGCTTGCTGAGAAAGCCCCGGTGCCGGGGCCAAACGGCGCTGCCGGTCCGAGCCAGGAGCACAGCACGCCTCTGCAGCCTTGACCCTGGGGCAGCCCAGCCCACAGCCCTGCGGCTGTCGGGGGTCCTGCTCCGTCTCAGCACTCCTTAGGAGGCAAAAGCCACCCACCTTTGGCCGGGGGGAACCACCCCTTCACCCCCAAGGGGCTGATTAACCACGCTCACGCCTGGAGGACGGGGAGGTTTGTTGCCCTCCAGCCCGCTCCAGCTGTCCCTCTGTCTCTCCCAGCAGCTCCAAACCCATCGTAAGGCAGTGCCAGAGCCCCTGTTAGCTGCACAAATTTCCAGACCGTTTCCTAACCCAGTTCAGCTCCTTGTGCTTCAAGGACACCTTTGGCAATGAGCTGCCCAGGCTAACCGAGCCCCACGCTGAAAGCCACCCACCGAGCCAGGGACTTGTTCCCGATCCCCAGGACTTAGGGGGACCTAGCACCCGCTGAAATCATTCAGGTTTCCCCTGCACCACCTCCCACCCACCAGCAGGACAGGGCACATCCTCCCGAGGGCACCCCACACGCGTCGGGGTGAGGAGTGTGGTGGGAGGATGAGGGAGAGCACCCCACGGCTGGCAGAGAGGGAACCAGGGCGTGGCGCCAGCTCATCTACTGTGGAACTCCATGGAACGGTTCGGGTGGGAAGGGACCTCGGAGCTCATCCCATCCCACTCCCTGCCATGGGCAGGGACACCTTCCACCATCCCAGGCTGCTCCAATCCCTGTCCAACCCAGCCCTAAACACCTCGAGGAATGAGGCAGCCGCAGCCTCTCTAATCAGCCTGTACCTGTGCCACGACACCTTCAGAGGGAAGGATTTCTTCCAGACATCCAAGGCACTGCCTCCAGGCTGCGCACTCAGTCAGAGAGATGCAGCACGCTCTTGGAAAGGATTCCTCTCCAACGCCTTCCCAAATGTCATCAGATACACCAGAAGAATCGTTGGGATGTTTTATTAATCCCATACCTCTGGGCTGCTGATACACATCGATACTTAATCCCAGATGTCTCCTTCAGCACTTTGAACTCTCCACTGAAATGCCAGAATTAATTCTTTTCTTGGTAAACTATCAAGAGTTTGGGGGGGGGAAAAAGACAGCGCGCTTGCTGGGATTGTTATTCCAGGGCTTAAAGCCTCATCCCTAAGAGTCACGACAGGCCAGAGTGGTGTAGGAGAGACGCGGGGTCCCTGTCACAGAACATGGGGTGGGTTGGAAGGAACGCTAAACCCCACCTTGTTCCACCCCCTGCCACGGGCAGGGACACCTCCCACTGTCCCAGGCTGCTCCAAGCCCCGTCCAACCTGGCCTGGAACACTCCCAGGGATGGGGCAGCCACAGCTTCTCTGGGCACCCTGTGCCAGGGCCTCACTGGGAAGAATTCCTTCCCAGTACCCCACCCAACCTTCCCCTCTATCAGTGTGAAGCCATTTCCCCTTGTCCTGTCACTCCGGGCCCATGTAAAAAGTCCCTCTCCCTCTTTTTTATCGGAGGATGCAGCCTTGGATGAGTCCTCGCTCCCCGCTCCACACGCTCCCGCCTCCTTATAAAGAAGTGGTGGCATCCATCCCCCCCCAGAGCAAAGCCAGTTTCCCAGCAGCACATTTTTTTTCTGCTCAGGGATTTTTAAAGCCAGGCGATGACGCTTGGAGCAGGATTGCAAAATGTTTTCTGCAAAGGGCTGGGATTTGCTGTTTAGCAGCACCCAAGTTTTGTCGCCATAAACACTGGAAGAAGAGGTTAGTCCAGCCGCCGGCCAAAATAAATAGGGAGCAGTGTCACCAAGAGGCTGCTCTTCAGAGCAAAATAAACCCCTGCTTCTCCAGAATACGGGAGTGCATGGGCAGGGTTCTCTGGTGGCCACAGGGAAGAGCGGCTCAGCTCTCCACCCCTCCGGGGACACGCGGCAGTGGGGAGGGAGCTCCCGGGCACTCATGGCCACGCTGGGCCGGCAGACACCACATGGAAACCCGAAACCAAGGCAAGAGCTCTGGGGGAATGGATGCTGTGGATGGACCAAGTTCAGGTGCAGAGCTGGAGAGGTAATGGAAACATCAGGATTAGGGCTCGAGAAGGTTGTGTGCTGCAGTGGAAGCAAACTCCTGCTCGGGGAGCACAGCCACTCTGCAGGAATGCTCAGTCTCTTTTTGAACCCAGTTCCCAGCCCCAAAGCACCATCCGAGCACGGCCACTTCTCCTCGGGCTGGGCAGGAGGGATGGGATCCACCTGCCAGGGGTGGTGGACCAGGAGCCCAGAGGTGCTGCAGGGAGATGCCGCAGCCTCGGCTCCTTCCAGCTGCTGCCGGCAGCCCGGGGCAGCTCCCCCTCCCCAGCAGCTCCCACGGCACAGATAAGGTTTTGCAAACAGCTGATAAGGAGGCAAAGAGCCTGAGGAGCTCCTGGAGCACTGCATCCTCCCCGGTTCCTCCAGCCCCTGCTGGGAACCTCGGCAGTCACAGGATGCTGTCAGAGCTGAGAGGTTTGGCCCGAGCCAAACCCCTGATGCCGGGCGCCGCCCACAGCCAATTCCCCCCAGCCTTTTGAAGAAATTCCTAAAATAATGCTGGGAGAGCTCTGATCCACCTGTCAAACCCCCCCAGGTGCTGATGCCAGAGCAGTTGTGTCACAGGCTGTGAATGGCTCTGCGCAGCGCCACGTGCTCGTGAGGAATCCCAGCCAGCGGGACCCGCTGGGGATGGAAATGATCGGGAATGAGCCTCTCCACCTGCAGCTCCGGCACCTGCTGTCCATGACAGCGGGAGGCGGCAGCTTCAATTCCCAGGTGCTGCCTGCCCCCTCAGCAGCAGCACAGCAGAGAGCCAGGGCTGCTCCTGGGGCTCGTCCCAGCCCCAAAGTGATGCACTGGAATTCAGTGTGAGAGAAGATCACAGGACCACGGGATCATTGCAGTTGGAAAAGACCTCCAAGATCATCAAATCCAACCACTAACCCAGCACAGCCAGTTCCACCACTAAACCACATCCCCAAGAGCCACATCTACACATTTTTCAAACACTTCCAGGAATGATGATTCCATCACTTCTCTGGGCAGTCTGTCCCAACGCTTGGTCGCTTCAACCACGGGATCGGGGTGGCCTGGCCAGCTGATCCCCCCTTATCCAGGGACCTGGCACAGGTTTGCCCCCCAAGAATGGGGATTGCAGCGTCTGACCCAGCCCATGCTTGGGGGGCACTCACAGGCCTACTTGTGATTCCCCCCACGCTTCCCAGACCAGACCCGTGGCAGCATCCCCGCACGATTCCTCACGGCTACGTGCCCTTCCCGAGGAATCCCGGAGATCCAGTGATAAGAGGCCAGCCCAGCTTGGGGCAGCTAAGCCCCTAAATTTGCAAGGCAGGCAGATAAACAGAAAGGTTATCTCCATGCCAGGACAGCCTTCGGAGCAAACATTCCCCAGAAGCCATCACAAAGGCGGGCTGGCAGAACAGGCCCTGCAGTCCTTGGACATTGAACCAAGGGAAAGAGGTGGGGGGGGAGAAGAAAAAAAAAAAGAAAAGAAGGAAAAAAAGCCACACCAACCCGCTGAATTCCTTTAAAACCCGATCTGCAGCCTGCCTTTGGGAGACGGCCAAGTCAGCTGGGTGAGACGGGCACCTCCCTGCCAGCGGTGACCGGCGCCGGCCGCGCTCCCCCGGCACTCATCCCCTCTGCGTGCCCTGGGAAACCTCCTGGGGCCCCCCAGCCCGGCTGCTCCGAGCTGGGGGATGCACCTGCAGCTCGGCAAAGGGTCCTGGCCGGCCCTGAGGGCCCAAGGATGCTGATGGAGAGAGGGTGGGAAAGGCATGGATAACTCTGAGTGCCCACCACTAAAGCAGCGCCCGGCCCTCCGGCTGGGCTCGGCCGCACTGGACGGTCTCCAGGGACCAAAAATAGCCAATTCAGGATTTCACATGGGAACCATGTTCCCGTCTCTGCAGATCTCCAAGGGGAGCTTTGTCCCCGCGGTCCCTGGGGAGGCACCCACGCCACGGAGAGCAGCGTCACAAATGCAGCCCGGGGCACTTGGAGAGCTTCTCCCAGTGTTCCCAGGCAGAGTGCTGGGCATCCCCGCTGCCCCAGCCCGCCTCCTTCCCTCCACAGCTGACCCAGCTGCCCACGGAGCAGTGCCAGAGCTGTTCCTAGATGACACAAAGCCTTGTTCCAGTAAATAATCCACCCGTTTCACGGCCGACTTCACCCTCGCCTGTACCTGGGGGTGCCCCAAGCAGAAACGCCGTGCCCAGCCCGTGACTGTGACGGCAGAGAGGGACACGAGCGATGCTCCACACCGGCCTGGCACAAGCCAAGGACAGCCAGACCACTACCCCAGGGAAAATCCGCTCTGTCCTGGGTTTTTGGATCATCACTTGCAGCTCGGCTGCTTTGGCAGTCGGGGTTCCTGGGATCCAAGTGGGGGCTCCCTGTGTCAGCCGTGGCTGTTCCCGCCTCCGGGCGCTGGGCACGCATCCAGAGACCGGCTGCAAGGGGAGGAGGGCTTTCATCCCGCCTGGCAGCCGGCAGGAAGCTTCCCTGCCGGGGAGGTAAAGTTCACCAGAAAAGCAGGCAGTGGGAGAACCGGCTCGTGTGCCTCGTGGGGAAAGAAGGGCTGGAAAGCTGAGTCAGCACCGAATTCCCCTCTCCCGGCGCACCAGCAGCTTGAGAAGCGGGATGTTACAGGGAGCCCCGAAGGCAGGGAAAAGCCCAGAAGGGTGTGGGAGGTGTTGCATCCCCAGGGCACACGCTCGAGGCTCCCGACCACTCGCAGCACTTCCCGGGACGTGCAGCCCCAGGGAGGACTTGTGCAGAAACCGCTAACGCGTGGAGCACGGCCGCTTTGGGGCAGCGCCATCCCGCCTGTCCCGCAGCCAGCACGGACCTGACGAACCGCCCTCGTCCCGGGGAGCTGCAGCCAGGGATTTCCCCAGCATCCCTGCCCGCTGATGGGATGGAGCACACGGGGCGCCCCCGGCCTCAGCAGCCACGAGGGATGCGGCCATTGAAGGGATCACCCCCAGCTTGGGGAACCGCGACCTCGGGCGCAGCATTTGGCCCGAGGGGAAACTCCTTCTGCTGAGGAGAGCCTCCCAGGGGATGGGGGGGGCTTCAGGACAGGGAGGAGGCATGTGACCCCCGGCACGGCGGCAGGGACCCCCCTCCCCAGCATCCCGCAGCATCCCGTGCACGTTACCCGGCTCCTGGGAAGCGGCGGGGACCAGCAGGACAAAGAGCCCGAGCAGCAGCCGCGGCGAGGGGCACCTGCGGGGAGGCACACCCCCTCCTGCCGAATGCGGGGCGCCCCCGACCCCCAGCCCCACCCCGAGGTCCTCCCACGGTCACAGCGGGGACCTCCCAGCCCCGGCGGCTCCAGGGTCCCGGCACCCCCAGCCCCGGCGGCTCCGGCGTCCCGGTGCCCTCGTGTCCCGGGGCACCGGGCTTCCCGCGCTACCCGTACCCCCACCCCGGCGGCTTCCCGGTCCCGGTGCCCACCTTCCCCGCTGTCCCCGAGGCACCGGTGCCCCTG
>VZTA01015413.1:0-14747 GCA_013398855.1 Mohoua ochrocephala | reverse complement strand
GGAGGGGAGGGGAGGGGCGGCAGGGCCGGCCCGCCCCGGGCGGGTGAGCCGGGGCCGGGGCTCAGCCCGCCCCCAGCCCCCGGTGCCGGGGCTCTCACGGCCGTCGGTGTCCTGCAGCCGAGAGGGGGTCGGGGACACCCCCCGGGGATGGGTGAGCGGGAGGGGCACAGCTCTGCTCCCCGAGGAGCATCTCTCCGGAGGAACATCCCTCCCGAGGAGCATCCCGCCTCTGCCCGGGGCGCCGGGGAGCACCCTCACCCCCAAAGGGCACCCGCAGGACCTGCCCTGGCACCTCCTGCTCCACCGAGCCCGTGGGCTTCTGCTCGCAGGCCAGGTCTGGTCTTGAAGGAGGGAGTGAATCAGCGAGCTGAGCTCATTGCCTCTCCATGCACTTATCCGAGCCCCGGGGCGCGGAGCGGGGCTGGGCGCTCCCAGCATGGCACCCGATGTTCTCCTTTCCCGGCCCTTCGCTCACCCTCACCGTGTGCGTGGGGCTCGGGAACTCCACGATCCCGCCTCTTTCATCGTGCCCCGAGCCCAGCCCAGCCCAGCCCGGCAGGGTGGGGAGCCGGGGGGTTCCGGGGCACCCTCCCGGGGCAGCCCTCGCTGCGGGCTGCAGTGCCAGAGCCAGGGCAGCGGTGCCCCTCACCTCGCCCTGCCCGTGCCAGGAAAGGGGTTAACTCTGGGGCTGATGCCCCACTTTCACTCCTCCCCATACTCCAGCTTTCATCTTCCTCCAGCCCCAGCCCCAGGATTATCCCAGCGGGATAATCCGCACAAAACCTGCTGCCACACCTTGCTTTGTCTTCCGCAGCATTTTAGTGCCCCGCGGCAGCAAACAGCTTCTGAAATCCAAGCCCTGGAAACTTCGAGGGGATGTAGAAGTGATTCACTAATGATGGCAGAGGCGTGTTTAGTCTGAGGCAGGGTTTGGATCTAGCAGGATAAACCATAACATCCAGCTGCTCGGCTCGGCTCGGCTCGGCGCTCGCACACGGGCACGCTGCGGGCTCTCCGAATCCTGGCTGTAAATCTTTCCTCGGCGCCAAAGGCAGGCAGCCCCTCGGCACAACCCCGCTCCGGGGGCCGTGAACACACACCGAAGCTGCCTCTTGTTTGGCTGCAGAACGTTTTCACGTGGTCAGGACTCTTTAAATTTATGCTTTCCCAGCTGGATGCTGAGTGATTTACCACCCCTTTCTTCTCCCGCAGCTGGATTCCTTCCCTCCAGGTAGAGAGGCTGGAGTACCTGAGCTGCATAAAAGGCAACACGTGGCAGCCCTGAGTCACCGGGCCGCCCTTCTGCGCAGGGATTTTGGAGGGGTGGATGGGCTGCGGGGCCTGGACCGCGCGGAGCAAGGGGGAGGAGAGTCCTGGGGCAAGGATGGTGCTTGGAAAAAATTCTCCTAGAAAACGGAGAAGGATCCTGCCTGACAGCAGAGGCCTGCTCAGAGCGACCTGGCTTTATAAGGGCCCGCATCAGAGCGGGCGGACAAGTGCTCCTGTGGGCAGCTCTGGGAAGCTGCTTTGGCTCCAGGGGGGAATTCTGGCCCTCCCGACGTTATCAGCGCTGCCGGGCCCGGGAGGTGCAAACACTCGGGGCCGCGCTGACCGCCCGGCCGGACCTTCCCACACACGGAGCGCGGCGATGTTATCGCCGCCGCAGGTGAATGTGGAGCAGGATTACATGCCAGACTTCCTCCCCGCTGCGCCTCCGGACTCTGCCTGGCCTGGCTGCGCTTGTTCAAGCGCATCACCCTCTGCCAGCCTCCCGTCTCGCCTGCGTCTCAGCCCTGGTGCTGTCCCCGCTGCCACAGCGGGGCCGTGGTTCCCCCCCCAGCAGACCTGCATGCAAAGCCTGCCTGACACCAGGGCAGTTTCCCATCGTAAAATCTCCTCCTGCTGAGCTTTAAAGTCCGGGAGCCACGGAGGACAGATAATGAGGCTCATCTTTTCCCAAGCAAACAAACACTGCCCGCCGCGGGAGGGGGGACACCCACGCTGCCAATGGAGGCAGCTCTTTCGAAAGCCGACCAAATGGAAACCAGCGGTGCTCCCATGGTGGCTCTGCAGCTCGCAGCCCAGACTTCCCCAGTCCCAGCCAAAAAGGCTCTCCTACCCCGCAGGCTCCCAGCTCCAGCAAAGCTTTGGCATTTTTCATCTCTGCGTGGCTCCTCCAGTGTCCCGCTGTCCCCCCCACCCCTGCGCCTGGCTCCCACCTGCATCCCGCGGCCGGTGGTCCCACGCTGCTGGGTGGCCCCGGGCAGGGGCACCCCGGTGCGGGGACAGAGGGGCTGCCCCAGCTCCCAGCCCCTGCCAGCTCAGCGGCCGGGACGGCACGGCCGCCAAGAAATGTCACCCTGGCAACCCTGCGGGACACTGGCCTGTTTTTCCCTCCTTCGGGCAGAGAGGAGGGGTTGGAAACTCCCGTCTGCTGCGGCCCGTCTGCTGTCCCCGGCAGTGGCTCCGGGGCTGGCACGCATGGCCGGGGTCCATGTCCCCTCCCGGCCCCGGCGGGACGGCTGGCCCGGCGCTGGGAGGGTGGCATGTCCCCAGGCGCCGGCAGCCCGAGGAGCCGTGGCCCGGGAGCCGTGGGAGCGGCGGAGGTGCCAGCGGGCACGGCGAGCTGTCAGCAGGGCCCAGAAACGTGGCTTGGGCACGGCTGCCTGTGACCTGCTTAGTCCCGCTGCCACCGCGCCGAGCGAGGAGCCTGGGGAGCAGCGGGGGACAGAGGAATTGGGTCAGGGGGGCAAGACAGGACAAGAAGGCGGAGGACAACATTTGGCGAGCGTCCCTGCAGAAAAACAAAGGCTGGAGCAGGCAGAGGGAGCAGAAAACCACCGGCAGGCAGGGCAGTCCCAGCTGGGCCGGTCCCCAAGGGGAGGCTGCGGCTGGTGCTGCCGCTTTGATGTGCCATTCGTCCGCGTTAGAGCCGCTTCCTCCCGGGGCAGGCTCCGGGTGTGAGCGCTCGGCACCACTGGGAGCAGCTGGTTTTGCATCTTGCTGCCACATCTGTTGCTCTGGCTCAGGAGTCCGTGTCTGCTGATGGCCCGGGACCTGCCAGGATGTCCTCAGGAAAGGGCAGCATCGTGCCCTGCCTTCGGCTGACACCTCTGGCGAGGATGTGGCGAGGGATGACGTGAAAAACCATCCCTCCTTTCCAGAGGTGAAGCATGCGCGGCCACAAAGGTGGGCGTTTGGGAAGGGCCCAGGGAGCACAGGCAGGGAGTGGGAACAACTGGAAATCCAGATAATCCCCCAGTGAGGAAAGTTGGCAGCACAAGGGCTTGGCTGAGCCGGGAGCGCGTTACCTGCCCACGTAGGCGGGGGATGAGCTCAGCCAGGCTGGGGGGCCGGGGGCTGGGAGCGGGGCAGCGCCACGCCTGGCCCCGGCAGCCAGAGCTGGCCGATGTGTTAGCGGGGGGCTGTAGAGAGCACGAGGTGTTCCAGGGGCGGCTGGAGACCCGGCTGGCAGCAGAAACGCTCCGGGATCTGGAGCCCACCCATGGATGCGAGGAGGACACGGGATGGGACAGCGCAGATTGCTGGGGCCCGGCAGGGAGGCGAGCGGGGCCAGGGAACCACCACACCGTCACCTCCCGGCGCAGCAGGGCCAGGACAGGCTCCTGGTGGCACAGTCCACAGCCTTGAGCCCGGCACACAGAGCTGCTGGGCCGGGGACCCCCAGCCCCGGCCGCATCCCGGAGCCGCTGCTGGGGAGAGCTCCCATCTGGCGGATCGTGACGTGACAGAGCCTGGCCTGGCGCGTTCCCAAGCTGGACGTTGTCAATGAAATTGCCGAGAGAGAAGGGCAAGCGAGAGCTCTGCGGAGCCAGCAGAGACGCGGCCACTCAGCAGAGGCGCAGCTGGGAGCTCACCCCTGCGCACAGTGACCTCCTCCCCGGGGAACGGTGACGGGGACCGAAGGAGGGACCCCCCTTCCTTTCCCAGAACTGGGGAGCCCCGTGCGCTGCCGGCAGGGACAGAGCCAGCCCCAGCTCTCCCGGTTCACACGCATCTTCCCTGCCCTCTGCCCGCACCCCTGGGCAGCGCCTGCTCCCTCCCACACAGCCCTCCCTCCCAGCGGACGGGGCACCTGGGATGGCCGGGCAGCCCCCGCTCCCTGCCGGCTTTCTCCGTGACTCATCCGCTCCAGAGGAAAACCGATACTTCAGCACACATCAGAGAAAGGACCGGGAGAAGCATTCCATGGGAAAGGGGACGCGGCGGATGCTTCTCGCATGCCTCATCCCAGCGGCTCGCCCTTGGGTCCCTGCCTCTCGGCTGCCTGTGGGAAATGGCACTTGTTTCCCTTCCCGCTCGGCAGTCACGGGCCAGCGCCGCAACAGGAGAAGGGCAGAGCCCTGCAGCCACCTCAAACCTCGGGGCATCCACACCCCAGGTGCGGGGTGCGGGTTTGGTCCCCCCACAGCTCCCGAGGGATCCGCTGGAGCTGGGGTGGGGAGCACGTGCAGCAATGGAGAGGATGGAGATGCCCCATCCCGCTGCTCATCCTGCCCCAAACCCCCATCCCTCTGCTGGGAATGAGAGCTGTTCCTCACCTCTGCCAAACTCAGGAAGGTTGGGAGAGCTCCCAAAACCGTCTGTGATGCCTGAATTGCTCATGCAAGGGAGGAGTCCTCCTCCTCCCACACTACAACACCCCAGCTGCCAGCTCCAGCCCCTCCACATCCCTCCTGTGGCCAGTGGGGGCTATCCACAGCCTCCAGGTCCTGGCTGGGATGAGTTTCCCAGGATCTCCCTCCTTTCCATGGACTGTGCCCCCGACACCTTCCTGTTCTCCCCCCAAAGTGCAGTTCGATTCAATTCAATTCAAATAAAATCCAGTCATCACCGACTGCCTTCCCTGCTGGGTGTGAGCCGGGGCCAGCAGCCACAAAGCAAGGAAACTCATCTGGATTCCTGCTTCCCCTCACCGGCCCTTCCAGAGGGAGCACTCGAAGAGCAGCTCGCTCTCAACTGGAGTAAAAGAACACGTTCCTCCTCCTCCTTCCTGCACTGACAGACAGGTGCCTGCTCGAGGGAGAGCCTCGAAACCCAGCCAGGCAAGACGAGGGCTCCGGGAGGGACTAACGGGGCTGAGCCCAGGCTGTCACTTGGGGGACAGCCCCGAAAGCGTCCCTGTCACCTTGGCAGGCACAGCGCCGACGCGGCTGTCCCCGGCCTCACGGGGAGCTGGATGCGGACAGGACACGGGCTGCAGCGCAGGTGGCGGCTGCAGGAGGGAGCAGCAGTGCCCCGGGGATGCCGTGGGTGGGTGGTGGATCACACCTGTGCTTTCCCTGTGTGCCCGTAACACCGAGGAAACAGCCCCCAAATGGAAGATCCTGGCATGTTCCCGCTGCTTCCCTGGGGACTGTCCCAGCAGTCTTGAGGCTGCCACCTCTTCTCTCCCAGGCTGCACTCGGCACCTCCTCTGCAGAGGAATGGTCAAGTTTGACTCATCTGGAAAAAAAAAAAAAAGAAGAGAAAAAGAGAAATCAATGTCCTTTGCTCCACCGAGACTCAAAATAGGAGCTGTTTCCTCCCTGGGAAAAGGAAATTCCCAGCTCCCCACTGAGGACTGGACTGCTCCAGGCTGCTCAGCAGCTGGATGAGGTTCTGCCCCTGTTCCCTGTGCCAGGATGCACAGGCTCCCTTCTGGAGAGGGGGAACGGCCCCGAGGAAGGATTGCTCCTGCGAGGATCCCCATCCTCACCCAGGACAGGGCCTGACCATGTGCCTGCTGACCATCAGTGTCCCCATCCTGCTGCTGGCCACTTCCAAGCTGTCCGGGGCATTTAGCTTGTCTCTCCAGGATAACCCCACCAGGACTGTTATTCCAATTTAAGAGCCCTTCCCACCTTGAGGGAATGGGAGTGGGAATGCCCACAGGGGAAAGCCCTGTCACTGCATCCACCCCATCCCTGTGCACCCATCCCACCTCCCAGTCCCTGCAGAAGACTGGCTGAGCTGGTCACCACTGGTCTGAGCACGTGTGACAGGACGAGCCTCCAGTTTGCTCCTAGTCCTCCTGCTTCCCTGTTTATGTCTGACCTGAGTTTTTTCAGCTTTCCTGTTCCTCTGGGAGACCTTCTACTCCTCAGCATCACTTTTCCCTGTACTCCCCCTTCTTTCCCATCAGCTGTGTGGGCACTTTATTGGATTTCCCCATTTGCTCTCTGCTCTATGTTTTACTCAGACTCTTAATTTCTTTTTTTTTCTGGGATTGGCCTGGTTTGTTGGGGTTTTTTTGGGTTTTTTTTACACATTTCCTCATTTTCAGAGCAGATCCAGAATAACACCTTTTCCTGGTGGTTCTCAGACTGTTTCTGGGGGAATAGCAGCATGTGCTGCATTCAAAAGTTTTATCCCTATGCCTTATTCCCTGACACTTCGACCCAGTCTGCAAGCTGAAGGGTCCCCTTATACGGCCTCCCCTAAAATCCCTGAGTTTAGGTGTCTGGTGGTGGTGTGGGAGCACATTTAGGTTTGCCCTTGCTCTGTTGTCCAGGCACAGGACCGTGGAATCATAGAATTCCAGAATGGTTTGGGTTGGAAGGGACATTTGAACACCACCTCATGGGCAGGGACACCTTCCACTAGACCAGGCTGCTCAGAGCCCCGTCCATCCCGACCTTGAACGTTCCCAGGGATGGAGCATCCACCTCCTCCCTGGGGAAGCTGTGCCAGCGTTCCACCACCCTCATCCCAAAAAAATGCCGCCCTGTCTCTAATCTGAGTGGACGCTCTTTCAGTCACGCACCGGCTGCTCTGCCGGCGCTGCGGGAGGCCGGGTTTGCCTCCCGTGCTCACTGCAGCTGCGCTGTTTGTTCTCCTGCCGGCGTTTCCAGAGGTGAGCGTGAGGTGCATTTCCCACCTCAGTCCCACCATTCCCTCCCCCTCAGCCGCCTGCTGCTGGTTTAAATCCCCTTTGTCGCCCTGTGCGAGTCCCTCGCATCCCAAGACGTGCCACGAGTCCAACCGCAGCTAAGCACCCCCTCCCTGAGCCGCTGTCTCATCCCCACCCCGAGATCCCAGCTCTCCAGGTGTTCCCCTGGGAATGGTGGGGTGTTCCTGGGCACCGGTGCCTGGATGCAGCTGCCAGGTCACCTCCGATGCTCACACGGTGTGGCACCAGCAGCCTCCGTGGTGGCTGAGGATCATCTCTCTGGAGGTGTGGGACCCAGGGAGCATCAGGACATGCCCGTGGGCTTCCCTGCGGCACACGGAGCCCCTGTCCCCAGGCACCGCTCCCCCCAGAGAGCCTGACCTGCTGTCTCACCCCGCCGATGAGCAAACCGGGCCGTTTTCTCCCAGCACTTACAAGCTGCCTTTGGCTCGTCTTCACTTGCTCAGCAAACGCCCCCGAACAGGTCAGCACTTTCTTCACAGCAAAGCTATGCGAGGAATTTCTCTCCTAAGGCAGCTGGACCCTTTCCAAAGAAGGAGAGCTGCCAAATTCCCACCCCCCCACCCCCCAGCAGCGAAACAAGGTGCAAATTTGGCCCCTGGAGGCTTTCTGCTTGCTTCCACTTCTGCCCTTGCCGTCTGCTGGAGGTGGGGAGGAAGGGGCCCTCTCCACTCCCCTCCCGTGCCGGGGTTGTGGCCCAGGGAAAGGGCTGGTTCTGTCTCCAGAGAGAACTCGAGGTGTCAGAGCTGTCCCCAAAGGCGGCAGGTAGAAGGCACAGCTGTGGGTTTGCAGCTCCCTGTGCTCCCCTCAGGGTGCCTGCCGGGCAGCGGGCACCTCTCTGCTCCCGACCTGCTCCCGAGGGCTGGGGACTCTCGGGCAGTTGCCTCCCGTGATTTATTTATTTTTCCATCTCCGATTGCTTCTCCATACTTCCTGCTATTTACGAGCACGGCTGTTGCTGCAGGAAGGAGGCTGCCGCTCTGGGCTGCGGGTTCACGGTTTTTCTGCCTTCCACTCCCCCAGCCCTGCCTGGCCCCCCAGCCCCCGGCAGAAGTTTGCTCTCTGGCACATTGCCCCGGCAGCACAGCTGGACACTCACCTGCTTCATTTCCCTGGCTACAATTCATGGGTAGGAAAGATGGGGTGTTTCTCTGCTGCCCATCTGCTGGGAAGGGGAAAGAGCATCTCCAGGGGATGAGTGAGACCCCTCTGTGCACATCCCAAATGCCAAGGACCCCCGAAAGCCAGGCGCCCAGGAGAGCACAGGAGCCAGCCAGCCTTGGGCAGCCAGTGACCCTTCCCGAAGCTCAGTGACCCAGGTGCCCCCGGGATTTCACAAAGGTACTCTGGGCTCTGGCAGAACCTCTTTACAAACACCTGGCTCTCCCCCCTTCCCTGATCCAGCAGGTCACCCCCCCAAAAAAATCCATAAACTCCTGTCCACACAGGAAAAGGCTACAGGGATGGGGATGGGCACCAGCACCACGCAGCTCCCCTCAGTCCCCGTCCCGGGGAGCGGCCCCGAGCAGAGCTGTGCCCTCGAGGCACTCATTGCTCCCCTCTCGAACCCTGGGCTGCCCCAAGTGCGGGTCCCTGAGGGCGCTGAGGGCGCTCGCTGGCCTCACCCGGGGTCCCCACCCACGCATCCTTCAGTCACGGCCCCGGGCACCTCGGCTCAGCCCCGGCCGAGCTCAGGGAGGGTGTGTTTATCGATGCCTCTGTCTCCAGGCGGACCTTGCACCTGTGCAACAGGCAGCTTATCTCACTGCTGCTTCCTGCACGGCCCTGACGCCGCTGCGGCAGACGGCTCGCTCCCCGTCTCCCGAAGGATGCCAAGAGAAGGAACTCTGGCACTTCCAAGAGCGCTTTCACTGGCACCCTGCCCTTGTTCTGCCAGGAACCCTGCCCAGCTGGCTGCACCCTCCCTGGGGAGGAGGTGGACCGGGCACCCTGGTCCTCCTCTTCATCGCATCTGCCATGGGATGCCGGCTCCTGGGAATTGCCCTGGCTCATCCTTTGGTGGGATTGCCCTGCCCTCTGCCGATCTTCCAACACATGGGCAGGACACAGGCGGCGCTTCCTGGCTGGGAGAGCGCTTGTGGCCATCTGCGAGGACGAGTTTCTCAGGGATCCCCACACAGACAAGCACGGCTGCACAGTCCGGAGTCAGGACTGGGTACGGAGGACGCCCCGCTCGCTTGGAAGGCAGCCTAAGCTGTAAACCAGGAGCTTTTCCCGGCGGAACACACGGCGGGATCATTTCTCTGCTGCCCTGCAGTGCCGCCGGTGCTCACCCGGAGCCAGCACTGAGGCACAGCGGGAAGTGCCCGTCCGCGGTTTAAAAAGAGGGGAAAAAAATATTCTTAGCGAAGCTTTCTGTGAATTTTAACAAGGCTGAAAAGCCAGGGTCTGTGCCTGGAGCGGCCATGAACATGAGTGTATCGATGGAGAGATCGTGTTCATCCAAAGCAATCTGGATTGTGGGGATGCGTTGTTTTGAGGATGGCCCTGCACAGACACCCCACCAACCCCACCCTGGGCATCCCTGGCAGCGCTGTCCAAACGCTCCTGGAGCTCTGGCAGCCCTGAGGCTGTGCCCATTCCCTGGGGAATGGACCCTCTGGGGGAAGAACCTTTCCCTGATATCCAACCTAAACCTCCCCTGGCACAGCTCCAGGCATTCACTTGGGTGCTGTCCCTGGTCACAGAGAGCAGAGATTGTCCCCCCATGAGGAAGCTGCAGACCCCGATGAGGCCTCCCCTCAGTCTCCTCCTTTCCTTCAGGGTTTTCTGTTTGTCCCAAAGGCTGTCAGACTGCAACCTCCACCCAGGCCTCTCATCCCACAGGACAAAGAGACAGAGACAAAACACACCCCAGGAAAGTCGCCTGGTTTGTAGCACAACACCACCCAGAAGGCCTGAATTTCCTTAGCAAAAGCTGGGGACACCGGGTGCTCCTGCCACACCCTACCCCGTGATCCCAGCCCCGATCCAAGCAGTTTCTTTGGAGTGGAGGTGCCCCCAAAGTTGAAAGGGGGGCACAGTGTGGGTGAGTCACAATGCCTTGCTGTGGATCACCACGCCTCGTGTGTCACCAGCAACCACACAACTAACCATCCATCAACAGTAAGGGCAAACAAGCAGTAATAACCAACTCTAAATCTTCCTAGGTCTAGGAACACCACCAAGATGGGTTGGCAGCGGATCCTTTTCATTGATTGGTGCAGAGTCATCACCCTTTGGAGTCTCTCAGGGCAGAACACTCTGATTTTGGGGCTCCCATGTGGTTATGGAGGGTAAGACCTGTCTGTGCCAGCTGCTGTCCCGGTGGGGTCAGGAGACATCAGCATGCTTTTTACTCCTCCAGAGCTCCTCCAGAGCTGCCCCACTGCAGGGCAGCTGGGCTGGGCTGGGCTGGGCTGGGCTGGGCTGGGCTGGGCTGGGCTGGGCTGGGCTGGGCTGGGCTGGGCTGGGCTGGGCTGGGCTGGGCTGGGCTGGGCTGGGCTGGGCTGGGCTGGGCTGGGCTGGGCTGGGCTGGGCTGGGCTGGGCTGGGGGAGGCCCCAGGGCACGGAGTGTTGTGCGTGAGGGCCCTTTGTGACGGTGGGCACCACGGGAAGGAACGCGGCCGTGTGTCACAGGGCCCTTTGTAACACATCGGGCCACAGCGGGCTGGGCGCTGGTGGCCACGGTGGCCACAGGAGCCAATGAGACCGGGTGGTGCTGCAAGGAGGCCCTGTGCGGCCACCTTGTTCCTCGTGGCCCTCAGGATTTAACCATTTCTTTTTTTCCGTGTGCCCTTAGGGACAGATCTCGGCGGGACGGGGGAGAGACCCTCCAGCACGACCTGGAGAAGGAGTAGGATGCGAAACCCGACATCACGCTGAGGACACGGCCAGCGCCGACATCGCACCCGCTCAGAGCATGGCCAACGCCAAGGCTTCTGCTCCCAACCCGGATTTTTTTGGGGAGAGACTTGTCTCCCACCCAAATGAAGTAAGCAGCCCGTGGCCAGGGCTGGATCCCCCCAGGAATTGTGTCCCCCCTCAGCCTTTGAGGCCGTCCCAGCGTGGTGGGAAGGGAAGCACTCCTCAGGGGAAGCTGCGGAAGTGGCTCCCTCTGGCAGCTCTCCAGCTCTCCCCGTGCCTCCTCCAGGTGCCGGACACTGTGAGGAACATTCACCAGAGACTCGTGTCCAGCGCATCTCTGGATGACAGGATGTCCATGGACATCCTGAGGCTGACGGAGGCACACCCCACTGATGTCGCCGTCACCCTCCTGCGCTGTGCCCCAGCATGTGACAGGTACGGAGGCCACCTGCCTCGAGGGCTTAGGGCTCACCGGCCCTTAGGCACCCCACAGCCAGTCCAGTGGGGTCTGGCAGACAGGTGGAGAGTTCCAGGACCCACCAGGACCTCTGTGTCCCAGCCATGGCACATCAGCAGCCCAGCCTGCTGCCGTGCTCCCTCCCTGCCCCTCAGGGCACCGTGGCTCTGTCACCCGGGCCCCCACAGCCGCCCAGGCCATGGTGCTGCGGCCGAGACCCCCCTGAGACAGAGCTCCGGTCCCACAGGGCTGCTTCAATCATGTGGAGGACCATGGCCTCGTCGGGAGTAGTAGTGGAGAAGGTGCTGCCGACACTGCTCTGTGTGCTGGAGGACTGGCCACTGCACAGCACACGCACCTCTGACGGGGACGAAACAGGAGTCTTTGCCCTGGCTGTGAGTTTCTGGAACTGGCCTTTGCTCACCCCAAGGTCACCCTTCCAGCAGCTCTCCATCCTCCTTCCCCCACTGCATCTCCCTGCCTCAGGAGCTGGGCTGAAACCTGGCCCAGGGGCAGCTTCAGGGGCACTGGGCCCCCTTCTCCCCCTGTGTCTCCCCTCCCACGCTCGGGCCCTGCCACATGGACACCTCGGCACTGAGCGTGGTCTCAGGTGCTTTGTCCTTTGCAGGCAACCAGGGTGGTTTGGGAGATTCTCCGCCTGCCCTGGTGCCCAGCGCCATTTACGGAACATTCCCCCCGCCTCCTCGTGGCTCTGCTCTTCCAAGTTTTCGTCAGCACAGTGGAGATGCCAGAGGAGGTCAATAGCTTCTGGAAGGGATGCCAGCAGCAACTCAGCCTTCCCACCAGCATCAACAGGTGCTCCATCCCATTTCTCCCACGTCCCCAGGGCAGGAGCCAGCGCTCCCAGCGTGACCTGGCTTTGCTCTGCACACAGGTTTGCAGTGCAGACCATGAAGGCTCTGCTCCGCCATCTGCGGTGTCGGGATTTACTGGTGGCACTGGAGCGCAAGCGTGGCTGGGACACGCTACTCTGTGCTGACACCCACCACTATGCCGTGGGTCTGCTGGCCAGGTGAGACCCCCTTCTCCCCACTGCCCCCGACATTTGTGCCCTGTGCCCAGGGTGCCCCACACAGCCCCCGTGGTCATGGGCCAGAGGGCCTTGTCACCCAGGGACGGCCAAGGACACTGGAAAAGGCTGGGAGAGGAGGGTGCCCAGGAGCAGCCACCTCTCACA
This sequence comes from Mohoua ochrocephala, assembly GCA_013398855.1. Lineage (NCBI taxonomy): Eukaryota > Metazoa > Chordata > Aves > Passeriformes > Acanthizidae > Mohoua > Mohoua ochrocephala. The sequence continues at coordinate 2,312 of VZTA01015413.1, read as the reverse complement.
ACACCCAAATGCCCTCCAGGGATGCTGGGGAAAGACCAGACCTGTGTGAGTCAGTCCTGGGAGAGGTTTGCCCCCGCAGCTCAGGGGCTTGGTGCCTTTTTCCCCCTGCCAGGGAGATGCGCCGTGCCTCGAACCCCTTGTGTTCCCGGATCGCGCTCCGCCTGCTGGGGCTGCTCAGCGCAGAGGAGCCACGCTGGGATCTGCCTGCCCTGGCATTCCTTGTGGAGGTGAGCCTGACGCCAGCGCTGCCTCGCTGAGCTGCCTCCCAGCTCTGCCCTCTCGCAGCCGCAGCTGCCTGGGACGCTGCCCGCGCCCTGCGCTGCTGCCTGGGCCCAGCCCTGTGCGGTTCCAGATTCCTGCCGGCCGGCTCCCCTGTCACTGCCCTGTGCCTTTCAGGCCCTCGAGTGCCAGGACATGAGGGAATGGAGCGACAGCGCCCTGGAGATCATTTCAAGGCGCCTGCAGAGCAAATCCAGGGAAAAGCGTCGCCTGGCACTCCGAGGCCTCGTGGTGCTCAGCAAAGACCCCTCTGTGGTGAGAAGGGCGCAGCGGCTGAAGCTGCGCCGGGGAAAGCAGCCCCTTGGGCTTGCCTGGGCTTGGGGCGCTGAGGCAGCTGCTCCCAGCTCTCCTGCCTCCCGGCTCAGCTGCCCCAGTGCTTTGGGACAGCCCTTTGGCCTCTGGGCCCTGCGGGGTCGCAGCACCAGAGTGGCGTTGGTGGTGCAGCCGTTCACAAATGACTTGGACACAGGACTTGAAGAAATACTGAATAAGTTTGGTGATGATACTAAATTGGGAGGAGCTGTTGACTCCCTCAAGAGCAGAGGCCTCGTAGAGACAAATTTGAGGGCTGGGCAATCAGCAACCATAGGAAGTTTAACAAGGGCAGGTGCCAGATTCTGCAGCCTGGCTGTGTGTCTAGAGCAGGGAATGAGACTGGAGAGCTGCTGTGGAAAGGGACCTGTGGGGATCCCGTGACGGCGAGCAGGAGTCAGCAGTGCCCTGGCAGCCAGGAGGACATCTGGGCTGCATCAGGCACAGCATCACCAGCCGGGCAAGGGATGGGAACGTCCTGCTCTGCTCTGGGCTGCTGTGGCCTCACCTCAAGTGCTGTGTGCAATTTTGGGCACCGTAATGCAAAAAAAAACATGAAACAATTAGAGATTGTCCGAAGGAGGACGTAAAAATAGTGAAGGGTCTAGAGGGGAAGCCATAGGAGGAGTGGCTGAGGGCACTAGGCATGTTCTGCCTGGAGGAGACTGAAGGGAGACCTCCTTGTGATCTGCAGCTTCCTTGCAAGGGAAGGGGAAGGGCAGGACCCACCTCTGCTCTCTGGTGGCCAGGGACAGCACTCGAGGGAACGGCTGGAGCTGTGTCAGGGCAGGGTGAGGTTGGAGATCAGGGAAAGGTTCTTCCCCCAGAGGGTGCTGGGCACTGCCCAGGCTCCCCAGGGAATGGGCACGGCCCCGAGGCTGCCAGAACTCCAGGAGCGTTTGGACACCACTCCCAGGGATGCCCAGGGTGGGGTTGGTGGGGTGTCTGTGCAGGGCCAGGGGTTGGACTCGGTGATCCTTGTGGGCATGCTATGATTGTGCAGTTCATGGCTTCACAGGGCAGCATTGTGTTCCCCACAGGCCGAAGGCATCCGGAGTCTGACACAAAGCCTCGTGGACCTGCTGCAGGATGCAGATGGAGAGGAGGTTGCACTGATCCTCTCTGTATTCCTGAACGAGCTCCAGGACAGAACCACCCTAGTATGCAGCCCCACTGCCCTGCAGCTGGCCGAGGCGCTCCGGCCACTCTTTTGCTACGTAAGGCTCTGTGCCCCCAGCCACAGCCACTGGGTGCTGCCCGGACACTTTGTGCCCTGGGGGTTTTCAGGCCTGAGCCCTGGAGAAACCCTTGCTGGTTCTTTTCCTCTTCCTTTCCAACAGGACAACAGCCATGTGCAACTGCTCGCCATTCGCCTCTTCCGAGAGGTGATGGAGCTGGTAATGGACAAGGGGAAAAAGCCCCTGAAGACGCAAGTGCGCAGGAGCCTGGTGCCACTCTTCTTCCACTGCCACGACGAGAACCGGCGTGTGGCGGAGGTGAGGCCTCGCGGGCTGCAGCCTCCCATGGCCTTAGCAGAGGGACACGGGTCCTGTGCCATGGGCTGCGGTGCCATCTCCGGCTCTCTGCTGCTCTCCAGGCCTCCCGGGAAACGCTGCTGTGTGCGGCGAGGTTCCTGAAGAGGAGGCGTCTGAAGCAGGTGGTGAAGAAGGAGCAGCTGTGGAAGTTCAGCGAGCGCCTGGTAAGGACGGCCTGGAGAAGCC
>VZTA01015412.1:18669-93575 GCA_013398855.1 Mohoua ochrocephala | reverse complement strand
AAAAAAAAAAAAAAAAAAAAAGCTGTAATTTGCCTGCATGCCTCGTGCTTGCTTACCAGTGACCTCTCCCAGTTCAGCTTCGATAAAGTAAAGTAACACAAATGACAACTGCACAGTCCGCACACAGACGGAGCCCTTCACATGGAGGCGGTAGTTCCCCCGCCCCGGCTGCCCCCAGTGCCCGGCTGGATGCAGTGTGGAATTTCGCTGCTTGGAGAAACGGAACAGAAAGTGCAGCGCCCACTAGTGCCCGTGCGGGGGGGGCAGCGCTCCCTCCGCGCCCCTCCGCGCCCCTCCGCGCCCCGCGGAGAAACGTCCTTTCGGGCAAAGGGAATGTGCGCGGAACTGGGGAATGTGGCGCGGACAAAAGAAGGTTTAAGCCCATTTGTGACTAAAGTGAGGGTTTGTTTCTTCATTGTCTCAGTGTAAGCTCAGAAAAAGCAGAAATGGAGAAGTTGTCTTTCCCCTGCTGCTCCCCATCTGCCTGAGGAGGTGTGTGAATGGGGCGAGTGTTTCATAGGCAGCATCTTCACACTCATAGTGAAGGGAACTGGAAGGGCTGCCTGTCTGTAAAGCCTTGAGGAGAAACATGAACAACACCAGAAACTTTTCTGAGCTTTGGATACCCCCCCACTCCCCTGCCCCGACACTTGAAAACTACAGAAGATTCGTGACGTGTTTCCATTAGGCCCCATTCTTTTCTCAGGTGTTTTGGTGTTGTGTTTTGGGGGCTTTGTTTATATTTTTATATGCATGAGAGATTGTTACTGGGCAGCATTTTGATTTTCTTGGAGATTGTCCTGTCTCCTTGATGTGGAGATGGAGATGAACTTTGCAAGGAAGGCAACAGCCCTCTGGATAGAAGATACCAAGCAGATAAGCTCAAAATAAACTTTCGCAATGGCAGTGAATGTCTCTTGTATTTACTTATTGTTTGTTGTGGATTGGGCTGGTTAATGTTCCCAGTCAGATCCAAGCACTTACAGTGGTGTCCAGCATAATACGATTTCCCATCAGGGTTCCCAAAGCTGTAAGAGGCAGCTTTGGATTATATCACACACGCTGGAGCCCAAGTAGGTGACAATGAACTAGATCTGTCTTCTTCTAACTCTGTCCTTTAAAACTTTCACATTGTATAAATGTCTTAGCATACTAAGGCCTTGTTTAGCAGAGAAGGAAAACTCCAAATATGCTCTCAAGCACCTGGGGCTCAAGGTCTAAAACCATCTGGTGGATGACGAAAGGCAAACCAGGAGTAACACGTATCTCTACCTCTATTTGACAGTCACACCTTTCCCTTATTTGTGCTGTGCATTCTCCTTCAATAATAAGAACCAAAATATATACCTAAATAGTTCCCTATGGCAAAAATTTGTTATACAAACCCATAAATATGGATGGCACTAAATACCAAACTAGTGGAAAATAATTTGCAGTGACTCCTGATTCTCTCTATTTTCTCATTTCAAAAAAAAAAATCCACTTATTTTAAAACAGGATAACACTTGGCATGGATATAAAACATTTAAGAAAGCTCCTGTGTCTTTATAGTAGGGTAAATTGAGGTAGTAGGGCCAAAATAAGTTCCCTTGTAATATATACTAATTGATTGGGGATAATGCAAGAGACTTTTATTAAGACTATTTGTTTGAATTCATTGTTGTCTGTTCCTCTTCAGTGCTCAGTGATTTACATGCAATTGAAATTTATTAATGTGAATACTGGGTTTTAAGCTTATATATTTAAGTCCTTATACAAAATAAATTCTTGGAATATTTATCCAATAAAAATAGGCTTATAAAGATAGCAGTTCCTGAATACATTTGTAGCTTTAAGTGCAGCTGTGGTTCTATAAGTAGGGACTTAATATTGGAAAGTAAGAATTTGAGTAACAAAAGAGTGAAAAAAAAGAAAACCACATTTTATCCTTATGCTTTGAAAAGAAAAGGAAATTTTCGGGGAAAAGCAGTGAATACATTGGAGTAAGAAACAAATTTAAGAAAATCGTAAACATAAAAGGAAGCGAATTACAATAATTAAATTTTATCCGCACAAAATACTTTTTAGTCAAAAGTATATACTAGCAAGTTGGTTTTATTAAAATTTGTTCTTCTAAACATGTGAGTATAAACTTAAGATGTAAATTTCAAAACAAGAAAAATGAGCTACCACCATCTAAATTGCTTTCATCTAGCTGGTTAGAAAGAGTTTTAATTGTTGTGCTTTTGCTTAATTACACCCTTCTATCTGATGATCAGTCTCAGGCAGTTGAGGATTGTTCTGTTTTCACACGTAAGAGGGACAGCGCAACTTAGATCCACAACAAAACTCAGGTTCCACACTCGTACTGCCAATTGTCTCATGACTTTGTAGGTGCCAAAATCCCTCAGTGCATAAGCTCAGGCTGATACAATTCACCAAGTGTGTAGGTTTCCATTGTCGGCCGTGCGGATGGAGGCACAAATCTCAGAGCTGCTGGGGGTTTTTTGAGGAGAGAATCCATGCCTAAACACAAACAGCCTTGGCTTGGGTTCACTACGTTCACACAAGTGGACCTTCAAGGAAGGTTAAGCTGAAATGAGGCTATGTGCTTCTGCGTCCATATTTGCATTCTGTGGTGCAGTTAACAACCAGTTGGGCAGGCCACTTCCAGGGTGGGAAACCAGTTTTCATACATCCAGCTTCTATTGTTCCCACAGGACAAGAGAACTAAGCCAGGTTTCCTACATGGCAGCAATGAACGTGAGCAATCCAATATGAGGTCTGCAATAATTAAGGTTTCACTGGTTCTTCCTTGGAAAACTTAGGCCAGCTGACAAGCACACTACTACCAGGAGGAAGACTCCCAAGTAGACTCTCTTACTTCTCAAGGAAAATGTGTCATCTTGCTGAGAAAATATTTTAAGGGCTCAATTCAACCACACCTGCTGTGGGGCTGTAGAGTGTCTTCACTGTCGATATCACGGAGTACCCCTTGCTGAAAATGAAGGCCTTTTGTTCTCTGCTGGTAAAGTTGTCCTCTTTTGAAAGTGGGACCCCTCAGTAATTTAGATACTTCTAAAATGTTCTTCTGTGGCTTCTGCTTTCTGTTGTAATCTGTTCTATCTACAACCGTATTCAAAACAAACATTTTCTTAACAGCTCTAAGTTTTATTTTTTCCTATCAAGCTGAAACAATTACAAGGAAAATAATGTGTATGGAAGTATATATAATTGAGAAAGTGTTTTCTAGAGTGTTTTGTTTCCTACTGATATACACTTAGAATTCAGCATACGGTTTACAAGTAAGAGCTGATAGCTGAGTACTTTAAAACACAGTGATATATAATGGCTGCAGTAAACACAGTTTTGGAGGCTAGGTTTATGCTAGCGAATTAAACTTGCCCGGGAATGTTCCTATGCAATAAAGCCAACTAGCACATATGCCTATTTGTAAACTTTTCCTGTTCAAAAGAAGGTAGTATTAGCAGCTTGCCAGCTGGGAAGGGTCTCTGGGATGTGCAGCCTCCCTCTCCTTCAAACTGCACCCAGGAATTGGGGTTTAGGATGCTTAAAGTGTGCCGAGGGCAATTAGAACAGTTTTATAGTGCACACCATCCTGTTCCATGGAACATTCCTGGCACTAGTGCAAATGTAGCTTGAACTGTTTTATATTACAGTAACTGTCTTAAAACATATATTCACATTGGACATTTTTATAGGTACAAGCTCTTGATCTTGCCATCTTTACATGGGCAACATTCCTATTGACTTCTAGAAATGAAATCTTAAAGAGAAAAAGTTTCCTTCATTAGTGAGGAATCCAGCCTTGCTTTATAATTAGAAAAGAAAAAGGAAGTAAAATTATAACACAGGAGGAGCTTGCTAAAATGCTCCCTAGAACAGTTTTCCAATGGCATTAAAGTATTACTCACAAATACGGGTCCTGCTTAATTAATTTAGCAGCCTAGACTAGAGATTCAGGTTTTTGTGTTCTCATGCTTTTGTGCTGGGTATTTGAAGCTGAAAATGTAAACATGAATGCATTTTCTATAAGAGTCTTCTAGAAAAATGTTAGGGAAGGCAGGGCACATTCCTTGCTGGGTTTTGTGTAAGATTCTTTACACTCCATGTCAGTCCCAGAAACCAGCCTGGGGAAGTTAGAGTCTTCTTGCAACAGGTTGCCTGCTGTTAAATTTATAAGGCTATTTGTAACTTTTATTGATAGGAACACCATAAAAAAAAAAACCATTATGCAAAGGGACCAATGCATTTATTTGTGTGTTTTCCCCCAGTTAATATGAACTAACACAATATTGGCCTGTTTGGGAGTCACATAAATACAATGTCTTATACTTCTTTTTACAGCTGTAGCTTGTCTTGAATAGTCAGACGTATATAAAATGACAGAGGAAAGATTATTCTTTAGAATTTTCACTTTGCCATTTACAAATCAATGATGTTTGCATCTGTCTTAACACATTAGTGAAGTGGCCTGTAAAGGAAGACAGTATTACAGATTGAGCTGAAAAACAGTATTGAGAAGAAAAGTATTGCTAGTTTTATTCAGAACCAGCAGATATTATGAATGATATACCTGACATTTCATAAATAATAGCACACCAAAAAAATCAGAAAGAAAATTACTTTTTGACTCAGTGTTGCAGTCAATTGATATTTTGCCCAAATAAAAATTTCAGGGTCAGTTTTGATAATCTAACCCTACAAAGGAGAATAAAATCTTACTTTCTTCCACTTGAACAGCTTTCAGATAGCAATTACTAATTGGAGGTCTGTTAGAAAGATTTATTTGGGAAATGGTTGACTTTCTTTCTACAGCTTGTTTTCCCACAGACAATGTTTTTAATACTCATCTCAGAAACATTTTTTACTGACAAATCCCTTAATTACTGATGGAAAGTAAAAACCCCTAAACTTATGCTCTTTAATTTGTCTCAGCACTCATTGACCTTTCATGTAAATTCTAGCAATCTTCAGTTCATCGCCTCGCTTCTTGGGAGAGACAATAATAATGCAGAAAGAAACATTATTGCTTGCTGCTGAGTAACAGTACAAAACTTGGTTAATTAAAAAGACTAGGCAGGCACGGTCCTTGTGTCTGTGAGAAGTCTGAGCTCTCTTTAAGGCTCAGTTATTTCTCTGATAACCAGCGATTAACTTTTTTGCAGAAGCAATTCCAATAAGACAAAGGTGCCCTCTGTAGGGGACAGGCTGTAAATGATGATGGGGAGCTGGAGTTTAATATTTGCAGTATGTGACAGAAGAGAGTAACTTCTTAGCAGTCTGGCTCTCTGAGAGTCACTACAGATTAAATATTATGCAAAAATGAAACAGTGCAAAAAAAAAAAAAAAAGACAAAACCCTCACGTTTTAAAATAATGCAGAAAACAATACTCTCAGCTACAGATAACAACTAACAGTTTTGCAAGAAGCTGCCCCAAAGCTAAATGTGTAGCACAGTGAAAACTGCACTGCAAGAATCTCCTGAGTAAAAAGAAATACGAATTTCAGTCAAAAGAACTTTATAGAAAAATAGAATTCCAAAAGCAACATGCTTTAAAAGTCTCTGTAGCATGTACTAAAAAGTTTACCGCAAAGCAGATTCATTAACCATCCCAGGTGACTTGCATATTGCTTGCTGAGAAATTGCCTTTGTTAGCATGCCCACAGACACACTTTAACTGATGTGCAGAATCTCTAGTGGCTGTTTGCAATTATTTTGGGAACTCTTCCCCCAATTTATAATGGCAACTAATGCCAGCCCAGAGAGAGGCAGGGAATTCAACACTAGATGTAGTTCATTGCTCATTATTAATTATTTTTTAGGCCTCATTTTTATAATCTGTGAGGATGACCTGCAGTTCCTGTTATCTTGATTTTCTCTCTCTCTGTCTCCTTTTCTTTTTACATTTTTAAAAATTTACATATACCCATACTTCTGGAGTAACAATCGCGTTGAATATAGCGCCCTGCGTTACCATGTAATGAACTGTAGCATGGAGTGGACAAACCCCTTAGAAGTGTGATTTATCCTCTGTCTGGCCTTACTAGAGAGTCAAAGAAGCAGAATGTAGTTCTAGTAGTTAATGTGTTATATGTGTTGGTTACTACAAAATACTTGACTAAACCATAGTTTAGAAAGTAAAGATCAGTGTTGTAAATGTGCAGTCTATTTTATATATAGACTCTAAATATACAGCCTATTTCTAAAGGTGACTGTAAAGAGAAGGGTGGGCTTTGGTCACCTGTAGAAAAGTTTAGGATAGTAAGTTTTAAAAGCTATGGATTGGCAAAGGTGTTTGAGATTTTTTTTTTTTTTTGTCGTCTAGACCATCAGTAAGGGCACATTTTCCTAGTTCATAGCATCAAGCCTGACTGCCTTTCAGAAGCAGGATTGAAGGAAAAGGAGAATGTAAACCTACGACATTGCCTTTCCTAATCACAGGTTCTGGTCAAAGAGAGCTTGTTCCTTTCTTTACCCACTGTAGGAAATGCTTGTATGAGAGATATATCCCATATTTGAACCATGTAAACATCAGATTAATGCTGTCTTTTGTTTTAACCATTATCTGAATCAGTAAGCTCTTTTCCTTCAATCTGTCAAATAGTGTTGAACCTCCCAGTCTCGTTTAAGAGAAGTAATTTCTCTACGCTACTTTTTGATCTTCAGGGCATGCCTCCAAGTCTATTTACATAAATAAATGTTCAGAGAATGACTGAGATTATGGAGCTTTGTGGACTTTTGATGTGCCCTCTTCACATCCTGTTGCTTACCCTGCGAATCAGATCTCACACTTAGCAGGGTATTCACTTTACCTTCTCTCACAGTCAAAATTAATGCAACCTAGAGGACAAAAGTGGGGATCCTAACTCAATGGGGAAATGCTTGTAGATGCTGCCATTCTATGTGAATGTCCTTCACAGGTCAAATGACAGTCTTTTCCCCTGACATAAAGCACATTTACACTGTAATATCCCTGGAGTAAACACTGTCTTACCCTGCTTAATTGTTGCATCTTTAATAGAAGCCCATGGTCATATTTGAATACCTGTCCTGAAGTCTGAAAGTTACCTCAGGGTAGGTCTCTTAAAAGTCTTTCTTGGCACTATCCAACCCTTTAACTGAACGTAGGACAAATATCCAATGGTATTTTTTCCTTTTACTAGTCATCTTGCCTGTGTTTAAACATGCAAGCTGGATCCTTCTAGTTTATTTTATTGAACCTTCCCAGTCCTTTTATAAGATTGCATTTGCATTTGCAAAGATATTATTGTATCTTTTGGAAGATACGTAATAAATATGAAAAGCAATGCTTTTCAAGCATTATATTCTTTTGAGTTTTTTTCCCGGAAGTTTTCTTCTTTTAGATTTTTATTTACTATTAGAGGCTGCCAGTTATTCCATGGCAGCTGCTTCCAGACAGTACTCACACAACCTATCCTTAGATGGTTTATGTGTCAGAGGTAGGAGACTGGTCTCCTTATACAGTCAGTGAAGAGAACTATGCATATTCAGTGCAGAGATTCAGAAAACCTAAACTACAGCCTCTAAGCTGATATTGTGAAAAACATCCTAGGTGATCTGAGGCAGGCCTCTATCACAAGTGGACTGTAAACATGTCAAGTTTTTCTTTCATTTAAGGTACCCAATTTATTTTAATATTTAATCTCCTTTTCTTAATTTCATCATTTGCCATTTCCTTTGTATCCACTTTTGCTCTTTATTGTGCCATCTTTTAGTTGTTTAGTAGCAACATTTTAAATGCTTCCTCAGTGACCAAATTTTTTCTAATTTTAAAGAGCCATAATCAGCTTTGACTTGGAAAAAACTACGGTAAATCTAAACACACAATTTCTGATTTTCTGATGTCTTTTTCTTCTTTTCTTCTTTTTTGTCCCTTTTTTTCTTTCTCCCCGTTAGCCAAATTCCTCTTATTTCCTATTCCTGTAATTTTCTTGACCCTTTCTTTCCAGTTTAAGGTCATACAAACTGTAAAAGTAGAGTGGCATTGTGTAAAGTCTGAAATATCTGGGGTTTTTTTAATCTTTCATTTGTATAGTTTTATTAATTTTACTCAGCTGTCCACAGCTGTGATACCTCTACCCCCAGTACTTTTCCTGAATGGCTGCCAGCTGTCTTTGGGCTCTGTTGTCTGGCATTATATTCCTTGGCCCCGATCCTGAAAAATTTATACAGTAGAGTAATTTTACGCATGAGAGCAGGCCCACTGACTGTTGATGCATAAGGTTATTCTGGAGTGCATGCATTTTCAGGGCTTGGATAATTGTTCTGATTTTGCTGGACAATCATTGCAAAGTATTCGTTATGGAATTTTTACCCAATTCTAGATTTTTTTTTTTGTTCTCTCTGTAAGCTTCTACAACTTTTGTGCAGTCACACGGTTAGGCAGTCTTAATGATTAAATCTACTCTTCTTTTCCTATTCATGATGATGATGCCCACAAACATATTAGTGTCTTTATGTCAAGAACTGAATATATTACAGTTTTTCAAGTATACATAGAGATGGGGTTTTTGGGGGGTTTTGGGGGGGGGAGTTTGGGTTTTTTTTTTGCTACAGTATAGTAAATAAACAGTAGTTGATTCTCATAGCCTGCTCCCATCCCATAACCCATCCCCATGACAAAAAATGAGCTATCAGGTCAAACCTTGGAGACTTTTGTTGCAACATCCATAACTAACCACATAAATGTGTCTGTGATATATTTATTAATTTAAAAGAATTTCAGCCTTGTGTTAATTTGCTACGTGCTTCTAATGCCTTCTGATTGCATCACTACTGGAATGCCTTCTTTCTTGACTGGCTACAGAAGATCAAGAGTATGCAGCCCAACAAGTGTTACAGAGCAATTACTGTACAATTATTTCTCTGTGTCTATGTCCATCCTTTTATTACCGAAGTCCCTACTAGTAGTCAAACCTCTTTCTTGACCCTTTTTCTAATTTAAACGAAACACATCAAAGTGTACCACGGCTGAATCCCTAGCTGCTATGAATCCATGGCTCCTTCTGAGTAAACCAAATAATGTTGCTTTTTGCCAGCTAAGAAGTTGGTTGAATAGGTATGAAATCCAGGTTACTACTCTCTGTCTGATGCTCAGTGTTGATTTCAACTTCTTTTCCTTTTGCATTTGCTAAATATCATGCATCCACTTCACATCCATAGCAGAGTGTGCCTTCTTAAACTGTCACCTTCTTGAAACCTGAATACTTCTTTTGGGCCTCTGATTTTACTCTTTGAGGGATGTCCTGTCAATCTCATCCTTATGCAGATCTCAGTAATATATAGTATTCCCTTTGGAATCTTTCCCCAGTGTTGCCCATTTCCTTCCAAAGGTTCAACAGTTTGAGAGTAAGCAGTATACTTATCCAGACAAAATAGGAACAAAGCTTTAGGTGGTAAAGCCTACTTAGACTAAGCTTTCTTGTGCAGTTCAAGCGACCTCTGAGATTTCTATCAACTTAATTTTTCTTAGACATTTAAGACTTGTACATAATACAGCAATCTGCTGATCTCACAGATATATATGCACTGCCCCTTGTGGAACCTAAGAAAAAAAAGGTTTTTTTTTTTCTCAAATTTACATTCAGCTTCTGTTGCAGTGTCACAGAGTGACTAAACTTTGGTGCCTAGCACATTTGTCCATAAACTTGTTTTTAAATATGTGACTAGCTTCAATAATTTCCATGCTGAATAGGAGCCTTCAAGCAACCTAATGCCAGAACTGTTTCAGATTCTCAAGTGTATTTTTCAGAGAATTCTTAGCACTCTATTTTGAGTTGTAGGCACCAACCTTTTGTAGTGGTATTGAGCACACACAGAAATCATTGAAGTCAAAGTAGTGAATATTTAGTAATAGAAAATAGCAATTCTGTTTCAGTTTATATAGATATGGTCTTGGAATGTTGATTTATTAGATACAAAAAATGGATCTGAACAGGTTCTTATCTATCATTTTTGATGTATTTATCAGAAAGCAATAGAGTTTCTATAGTTACTGAACTTTTATTTTGTTATTCAATTACGTATTTGTGTTATATCATTTAAGTACTTCTGGCAGGGTTTGAGTTTGAAGTTATAAAAATTAAGTAGAACTGTATTTTTTGTAACTCTGTGGAGATTAAGAAAAGTCTTCTCCTTGTGACCAACTGGTAGCATTTGCTGACTGGGTCAGGGCTTTCATACGTCTGGTCCTTCCACTAATATTTCTAGAGCCAGAGTAATCCAGTATTGCATTTAATCAGAAATACCTCATTCATTGGGGTTTTCTCTTTCTTTGACGTTTTTGTCTACCAGCATGTAACCTTTTGTCATAAGAGTTAAAAGAAGATTTATTTCGGTTTAGCTGATTTTTTTTTTTTTTTGGCTCAAGCTCTTTTTTACTAGTTTTTGGGGGGGTTGGGGGTTTTTCTTGTGGATAGTATTGACCTTTTTTGGAAGCACTGTTGACTCATCCTGAGGACGAAGAGTACAGTTTAAGGGAAAAGTAGTTGACCTAATCTTCTATTTATCAAACAGAATTTGTCTGCTTTTATAAGTTGTGTATACTTACTGATGTGTTGTATCACACTGGAAATTATTTTTGCTATGAAGAGCAGCACAAGTTGTCTCCAGTTGTTGAAGTCAGTGAGGTCACTGTTTCACAATATCCTACCCAGTTTCCTTATTTCTATTATTCAGAAAGGCTTTTCCTTTCTGCCTTCCTAGATTTCATTAAGCACATTTATCGGTTTCATCAGGGAAGAGAGTCAAATACTTCTAGGTTTTCTGCTGTGATTTTATATCCTGCTGCTTTGTTATTTGTCAGCTTCTTGTTTGTAACTCGTCCTGAAATCCTGATGGGGTGGGATTAGTTTTCTGTTTTCAGATATTATATATAAAACTGTGCTTGAGATAAGGAGATGTTATTAATTATTCCCTTTAAAGAATCCCCCCATCTCTTCTGTTTCAGCATTGAGAATTTTCCTTCTTTTCATTTGATTGTCTCATTTTAAACATTGCTTGGTTAAAAATACTGAATGGTTTCACAGTTTATCGTACCATGCCATGTATTCCTTAGCTCTTCAATTGTTGTTTACTCATTTAGGCACCACATTTCCATCTTTGCTGGGAGTATACTGATACCCCGTTGTGACGGATGAACTGAATCATATTGAGTCTGTGCCCTTCCCTTTTTTTCTTTCATTTGAGCTTCCTCTGTAGGATACACCAGTGTCAGTCTATTCTTAGGGCCATGTTGGAATTCCTTATACTACCCTTTTGTTTTCAGTTTTGCACTGTTGATCTTTGCCACTTCCTAATCGGAGGGTGTCTTTCTTCGGTTTATTTTTAGTTTGGTGGAGCACTGGTTGCAGTCACCGTTGACCCCTGCTGCCTGGCATGCTGTTGCATCGTAGCCACACGTGACCTGTCTTCAGATGATGCAGTTGTGGTCAAATTTTTCTTCTTGTCTCTGAAAAATTTGCCTCTTTTTTCTGTGAAAATTCAGAGAACAGTATGTCAGACACCAAGTTATCATTTTGGTTGATGATTCCTCATCTCAGTTTTCCCCTCGCACTGTCTTTTCCATGTTTCTTGCTTTGTAACTCAATATTGAAGTCGTTCATCCCAAAGAAATGAGCTGTATTCTGGTATTCTGTCAGTAACAGCTTGGAAGCAGCTGCAAAGTCATCTTTGCCTTCAGTGCTCTCTTCCTTTACTGGAACATTACACTATTCAACATAACTTTGTTTAGCATTATGGTTTGGAATCTGATATATGTGGCACGCTGTTCTATATGTTTTCAAGGGTTTAGTTGGGGTTTTTTTTTTGCTGTCTGTTGTAATAAATACTACTCTTCTTGCTTACTTCTCATCCCTGCTCTGGTCACTGGTGAAATGTTTATTCTTTTGTTCCAGTTGCTCTATGTGTCTACTGTAAAATGCATTTCCTGTAGTTACTCTTGGTATCCAGACTACTGGAATACAGTGGTTTATGTCTAGTCTGCTTAATGTCAGTCCCATCTAGAAGTGACTGGCCACATCCTCACTAAACAGCATTTGATCGTGGAGCTCCTCCGAGCCTCATGTACTTTCTCCTGCAGACTTAAGATAGAATTTTTACTTTTTAGGGATGTATTTCAGTTAAAAAAGGCATTAAGTAATGTGCTGCAATTCATGTGTTATCTGAAACCAAAGCTGTGTCGGGTGACCTAAAGCACAGCATGGAAGTATATGGCAGTATTTGAGAGTGCAAAGCTCTGTAGGAGAATGACAGAAGACATCAAAACAGATGCAGACTAATGTCTGGTATCTCTTGGAATCACTGCTGCAGCAATACTGCCCAGAACTACACTGATATTTTTGCTTTGGAGGGAAATAGTCAATTAGCCTTGGCTAACAGGCAAACATCCCCCCCAGCAGCCTGATTATTCCCACAATTCACTGGTGGGGCAAAAATAGTAAGAACAGGAATGATAAACTCATGGGTCACGATAAAGGCAGGGAGATCACTTACCAATTACAGTCATGATAAAAACAGACTTGACCTGGGAAAATTAACTTATTTTATTGCCAATTAGAATTTTTAAAAATGTAACCATTTATTTAGATAGTGGGAAACAAGATGATAAACATTAACACAATACCTTTCCTCCCCCCTTTCCCAGCCTCAACTTCTCTTCCCAAGGAACAAGGGGGGATGATCAGTACATAAGAGTTGCTCTCTGCTGCTCCTGCCTCCTCACACTTTCCCCTGTGCTGGCAAGTGCTCCTCAGAGGCTGTGATTCCTTCAGGAACATCCATCTGAACAGACCACTCTGGTGTCTTCCGCAGGCTGCAGTGGGAATATCTACTCCAGCACCTTCTCTTCTGACCTTGGTGTTCTCCCTGCTGTTTCTCACTCCTTTTTTCTTCTCTCTCTGTCTCGTGTTTTCTGCCCTTTTTGAAATATTATTTCATGTTACCAAATTGGCTGATGAGCTAAGCTTTGTCAAATCTGACACAGGGATCATGGGAGATTCCCACTCTTCTAGAGCACAGATTATCCAAAAAGGATACTCCACAACATCTAAAGTGTCGTTATATACTTGTGCTTAGGCAATGGAATTCAGCCCAACTTCCGTGTAAACAGAGGGAGGTCTTTGAAGACCTTCAGAAACAAAATTTGCACATTTTGCTTACCTAATTTTAAAATTATAAGCATAATTAGTTGAGTAGCACATGACTGCTGAGAAAGTAAAGTCTCTGCATAATTTACATCTTTTCTGGTAGTGCAGACAATCACATTTCTGATATACAGCCGCTTTAATCACACAGAAAGCAATATCTAGTCATATTAGGACATTACTTGAGCATATACTTGCCAAAACTGTTGCTAAATATTCCAGAAATTGTCTATATGCTACGACCTTTTCTCATTTCTTTTTATGATATAACAGATGTTCAGTGATATCTGGCCTCTAAGACAAACTGCAGCTCTCAGTCTCCAGTTTCCATTATCTCATTCCCAACAGAACTGTGGGAGCAGAGAGAATATCCTCTTCAGGAAACCTCGTGAAGAAAGTTTTTCTGTGTCTGCTCCATGACCTGGTCTTGAATTTCTAACCTCAGCAAGCTCAATGCCCACATTTTCTAGAATCAAAACAGAAAGCATAATCCAGTCTCTAGGTTAGGATACCCAAGTGAAGACATCAGTAAGTGAAATGCTATATATCATCTAAGACATCGGCATGGCACATAAAGCATTTGACTGTGTCCCTCCAAAGAGTCAGAAGGATAGCAAGTGGGATACCCTGTTGGAGCTGAACTAACCCCTTACGCCTGTCTTTCCACAGCCAAATCCTGCTCTCCATCTCTGCTGACTGTAAAGGGAGTTTAGATGCCTGGGACATAATATTGTTGTTCAGTTTACAGATCTATGTCCTACTCGTGTGTTTAGGACACTTGCTTGTACCCATGACACAGGACCTATGAGAAACTCATGGCATCCCTGCACAGAATAATAAAATGGTTTGTGTTGGAAGGGACCATAAAAATCATCTCATTCCGGTCCCCCTGCCACGGGCAGGGACGCCTTCCAGTAAAGCAGGTTGCTCAGAGCCCCATTTGGCCTGGCCTCAGAAAGCCCAGGAGAGCTAAACCACAGCATTTAACATTACACCATCCACTGGCATTCAAACTACTGCTGTTCTCTCCCCTTGTCTGTATAGTTACCTACAGAGAGATGCCTGTTTTGAAGTGTCTTCCTTCCAGACTGCATCTTACCGTAGAAGACAGGGAGAGATGGTAGAAAACCTTTCAAAATGGCTTTCAAGTGTTATTTCCACACCATTTCCAAATTTTCAAGGCAGCAGGTCAGCCACCAGTCCCAGATGTCTCTGTTGATTCATTAATGGCAGTAACAACAGTAATTACTACTCAGAACTATGAATAGGTTTTTGCTGAAGAAATTCTATAGCTGCCTCACATTAATATGGGAGTTAACATGAAAAATTTACAATGTTTAGCTCAAACCTGCTATGACTTTTTACCTTTATTATTGTAATTTTTACATAGCAACAACCACACTATACAGTGTATGAAGAGTTTAAGTGTTTTCTCACAGAGCAACTTTTAGAGTATAATTGATTCTAAAGAAACAAACAATCTGGAAGTATATATAATACAGCTTTTAAGCACTTGATTGTATAAAAAAATCCATTTCACATTATATGACCTCATTTTGAAACCCAATAGCTAAAGAAAGTACGTTATGAATTTCCAATACAAGAGAAATTGTAGTTTACGATCCATAGTGTGTGAGATGTGTACTTGCATTTTAACTATAGTGTTATATATTTGTATAATTTTAAATGCAAAGGCCTGATCATTGCTTTGGTTTTGTATTTTAGTGACTAGAATCGCATAACCTTTACAACTATAAATTAGGTATTCTCCTGCCTCTGATGCAAGTTAATATTTAACTAGTTTGTGCTGGGCTTAAGCACAGGAGAAATTTTACAAGAATTTTTACTTTGCTTTTACAGTATGAAGAAAAATGTTGCGGAAATTTGTGCCTTTTAATGTTTTATTTAGACAAACATGAAGAATGAAAATGTTCTGGAAAGAAATTTGCATTCATCCATGTATGTACATCGATTCTCTAAACTTTGAGTTGTTATAGACTTTCTCAGAAAGTCTTTTTCACCCCCCACTTCTCCACTTTCCCTCTGTCTCTGTTTTCTCTTACCTTATTGTTTTTGTCTTGTCAAAATCATATTGCCTGTCCTATAATATATCACCTTTGTTGGAGATGGGAACTTCTATATTATGCCTGCATATACAACTGTTCCACCCGAGTCTTTTGTTTCTTTCCCTTCCACTAGATCAGTGGGACTTTTTCTGTGCTGTCAGCTGGCAAAGTATTTCATGCAGGTTCAGCAAGTGTCACATATCCTAAATGAACACTCTTATGATGGTGTTGCAGTTTCCGTCTTCTTGGAGTTGGATGCAGCTAGCCCAGGAACAACTGCAAGTCTTTATATCCCAGTCCAGTCTTAGTAAAGCAAAAGCAGACGGCAGCAAAATAAAGACATTCACCCAGGAAAAATTGTGAAGCATACTGACAGAGTACAATGACAGTGTTTTTCTCATGTGGCTCTGAGATGGGCTGTTTGGGTACAAGTGTACTCCCTCTTTTACATAAACAAACTTTGGGGCAAGGTTAGGGGCAAAAGGTTGGACCCATATTACTCATGGGTGCAGAAAAGCCTCCCAGTATGTGCTTACCAGCAGTGTAAAGAGAATATGGCACACCCAAATAACCTGATGTATTCCCTTGTGGCTCGTGGCTGGTGTTAGGGGGGCAGTACAGCAAGAGAGATGCCCAGGATCGCAGAGCACAAGGTCAGGAGGGGTCTCGAGGCAACTGCAGCTTTGAACTGAGCACACACCACCTTAGGGATACTTTAAGTCTGCTGTGGGGATGTGTGGGGCCAGGTCACAGCACACACTGGTTTCAGTCTTCTCCCTCCCAGGGTAGAATAAAGATAAAACCAAGAAATCTAGTGAAAAAAAGGGTGGGGAGAGAAAGCTAATAGGACTAGAGGATATGAAACTAATTGGAAGAGGGAGTTATTTGTTCCATTTGAACTACCTTGATCAAAGAAGAATTCATGTGAGTTTTGGGTAAGGTTTATAGCAGGGTTGGTTTTTTTTTTTTCTTTCTTCTTTTTCAAAACCTCCTTTGCTTATCTGAAGTATTAACTTTCCATTTCCGCTGCTGAAGCAGATGTTTTGCTTGTCGCAGACATTAAGGCACTCTTAATGTGCAGTTACTGAATTCTTTCCTAAAAGAGCATTTTAAATTTGACAATGTTTCTTACATTTTTAAAGCAGTGACCTCATTTTGAAAAGATTTTTTTCCAATACATATGTCACCACTGGAAAAATATTAATCTGCAAAACTTAGTATAAAATGTCTCCATTTATTAAACATCTACTGTACAGATTTCAGCTGTCACAAAATCCAGTCGTGCCTTCTTGTGAGTCCTGGCATTCTGAAAAGGGTTTGTTTCAAGCAGGAAATATATTTTCATTGTGATTTCATTAAAATAAATATTTAAACAAATTCCAGCAGTTAAAAATGTCTTTGCAAATCGTACCCTTAATGAGTAGAAAGTATTACTATGCCAACAGGAAGATTAACTCAGTAAACTCAGTTAAGACTCATTGTCCTTATGTCCAGACCCATCAGCTGTTGGATGTTATAGTGTCCACTTCTAACATTAGTGTTTCTTAAACAAACTGTTATCTAAAAGTAACAGAATGAAAGATGAATATTGAAAAGCAATTATCCTTATTGCTTATCCTTATTATTCTTCCATTCTTCTTAATATTAATTTATAAATGCATGCATTTGATTCATCTCTATATTTTTGCTTTCACAAGTTTAATCTGCCCTATACTTTGATCTTTTAAATGGTCTTTTTGTGGCAGTTTAGGAAAAGTTAAAAGGAAAAAAAACAACTGTGTTTTCCAAAGGGACAACCAATACAATACATTACATTTTTTTAAATTGTTCATCAGTTAATCAGAGGTATGATGGTATCTATTACAAAACACAAGGGAGATTGGAAAGTCAAAACAGTGGAGAACGGGGTGTTATAACATGGCAATCACTGCATCTAGACAGTATATTTTCACGATAAGCATATCAAGGAATTGTTTGCATTCTTCAGTTGCTGATGCCATCTTCCCGTCTGCCTGCTCAAGGTTTTTTTTGTTTGTTCTATCCTCTTTTCTTCCCATCACACAAGCTGGAGTTCATTTGAATCTTTTTTTTTCTGTGAGATGTTTCAAAATGCTATGCTCTTCTAATTTACACAGTAATGAAGTTGCCCTGTCTCTGACCTTGGAGAACTAGCTTGGACTTCCTATATATTTTTGGAGGAGATCTCTACCTCTGATTAGAGCTAATGGGTGCTGAAAAGCTGTGTTTAAGAGTTGTTTTAAGTCAGCTCTTCGGGAAATCTGGCCTTCAGTTCCCAGAGACTGCAGCTGTTTTGTGGAAAAGGGAACCAGAAAAAGAAGAAAGGGGTGTGTGGGGTGTGTGTGTGTGCTTATGAACACTCGATAGCTAATAGAGAGTCAAGTTTTTGCATTAAACAATGACTCGACTTCTTGTCTTGTCTAATGAATACAGCACACATTCTCCATAATTATAGCACTTACTTTTCCCTGTCCAAACATTTTGAAACGGCTGAAGACTCAAGAAATATTCAGTCTGGAAACCCGGTACCAGAGGGTGAGTGTATGGCTTTAGTCAAAGGAGTTAATCCTTCCGTGCAGTCCTCCAATTATTTTTCTTCACAAATAAGTATCGCTACTTTATTTTATCCAGAATGAATTCTATTCAATGAGCACTCATCAAATTCCAATCTTAATTAGACTCTAACAAAGCCAAACAAACAAATCACTGTGCTTGGATAAAGGCATGTGGGCTGGAGCGTGTGAAAAGAAGAGGTAATACATTTAAATTGTTTTACTTTCCTAACCACTATAGGTGCTACAAAGCAACAGATGTAATTTATTATGGCCTTTGATGGTCAAACAGACTGGGTTGAATTATGATCACAACATTTCATGCAATTCTGTACCACTGCTATCTCTGTGGGTATCTAAAGCTGTTTTCTCATTTTGCTTTTTCCCCCCCTCTTTTTATTTGTACATAGAGTTATATTTTGTCTCAGCTATCAGATGACAGCCTCTGTGTAAAAATACTTGAGCTCCCTTACATGGTTTGTATCATCACCAGAAAGCCTTGATAAAAATGCAGCCTTATTATCTGTGTAGTTTATTCTCCCATATATCTCAGAATGTATGTCCTAATTTGATATTCCAATATATATAATCAGTCAGCACTTTCCTTTCATGTTTTTTGACAGAAACACAGGCAGCATACCAGGCAATTAGTCTGAAGAACGATTCCAAAACCCAATCTTACTTCTACCCTCACCCCTTACATGCTTTGCTGATATGGGATGTTTGTGGTTTATTTCTTTGTGACTTCTTTTTTTTCCCTCTTGTTTCTTTTAATTTTTGAACAGAAGGGTCATCCCCTTATATACCTGTTGTTTGCTCCTTGGTTATTGCCTTTAAATAAACTCCACTCTGGAAATAACAAGCTGCTTCTTTTAATTTTTTGAGAAACTGCCTATATTTAGTATTAAAAACCTTATTATTTATTAGCCACATAAGGGAAGGGTTTAGAAATGCTAATGTATTAAACTTCACTGTAGTTCTAAGACACACATAACAAATACTCCTTATTACAGCTTTACTATCCTTATGATATATGTCCACAGAACAGGGGACTAGGATAGCGTGGTCAAGATATGTCTCCCCATCACCATTTCTGTACACGTGTAAAAGCTTTAAGTTCAAGTTATACACTTCCTTTTTCACATTTCCTTCCTACCTGGTAACTTTTAAAAACTTCCAAAACTGTGTTTTAACACAACCTTTTAATTTTCCTCCCCACCTTCCCATATATATATATTTTAATATTTCAACTATTTGGCATGCAATAACATGCATACAACTAAAAAAAGGGCTTCTTAAAACATGGTCCAGATTTGTGAAGAGCTTCATGGTTCACTGAACATTTTATTTAATATGGAGATTGTATTCAGAGTTGTTTGATTTGCAGAAATAACAAGCCCAAATGCTTCAGTTTCTAATGGTAATTAGTTTTCAGCCTAGACAGTCTGTTTAGTTATATATTTACTACCTTGTAAAGAACTATCACAACAAACCCTAAAGCATTTTTTGAAAATTAATAAGCTAAAGAAAGAGGAAATTCTTCACTTTTGCATAGCAACACTCTCTGTATTCTACTTTTTGATTGCAAAATCCACCTTTTCAATTATAGGTGTACTAAATTGTGATGCTTGAGAAACTATAAAAGGCAATTATCAGTGTTTCTTAATACCATAAATGACTAATGCAAGTATGTTTTGCTGTAAGGGAAACAAAGACTAGTATTGTGAGCAGATTTCCTTTGCTTCCTGAGTCAGAATAGAACAAACTTTGATTCACATACTTTTGGTGTTATTTGCAATTAATATTAGTTTCTGTGGTGGTTAAAATAATGTGCTACAAATTCCATTGCAGCTTACATATTAGAAAATAAAGGCACATTATTTATCCCTGTCTTGAAGTTCACTTGGCTCTCGTGACATCAGGTAAGGAAGCAGAGAGAAGGTTAGCGCACAATACCTTGCAGTAGTTCCTATATTCCTGCCTTACACAAGAAAACATCTGAAAGAGTCACTTCTTCACCCAGGTATAAATTCTGATCTATCCCTTGCTGCTTTTCAAAGTTAATGGAAGAAAAGTCTCCTTTGCCAGATACTGTGTTGGGTTTTTTGGATTGGACTCTTCTTCAATGGCTCCACAGTGAGTGAGCTCTCAGTGACTGCGGGGGCTAAGAATGCCTCCATTATACTCACTCAGCATGCTTTGCCATTGATTTCCGCCTCTGAACATGGATAGAGGACACGCTTGAGCTGGCAGAAGGAATCACATCATGGCATAGACACCTCAGAAGAAGTATGCATTATGGAAATCTTCTTAACAAAGGGAGTTCCTCAGCGATCATTAGCATTAGAGGTTCTCTCAACTCTCTTTCACAAATGGCAAGGGAAAGCAAAGAAGGGAACATTTTCAAATCTTGGAAAGACTGACCCTCTCCCTTTGTGCTGCTGTGTCAAAAGAGCTTTAAATGCCCTTTCATTCCAAATCAGTATAATTGCTTTTGTTCAAAACCAGGTCCAGGCTTCTTAGCAGTGGAAGCAAAGTAAGATGCGTACTGTTTCGAGGCCGAGGAACTAAGTCACTTTGTTGTTCCTCACCACTGCCAATAGTTACATTAAGTTTTGTGGGGATTCCAGAAGACTTTCCTAAGTAGAAAATACATGAGATGAAGTGGAATGGGTCGGTAGGATGTCAGGCTGCCAGTCAATGCGCAGCCTCACCAAGAGTGGGAAGCTCTGCCTTCATCCTCAGTGCCACAGGAAGCTGTTCTGGTAGGCAGTGGAATGGTGGCCTACTCAGGCTTTTGGACGTGTGCAGCAGTCGTATGAGCTGCTTGATTTCTCTGTTTGCCACCAGCAAGGCTCATGCCTCTTCCATCTTCCCTTACCTTCCCTCCCCTTCCTTTCCCTTTCTTCTGCCTGTCAGCTCTCTGATCCCTTTCTTTTTCAATAGGATAAATTTTCTTCCAGTTCAACAATCTGAACCAGATCAGCAGTGTCAAGTAAATACTGAAAAAAAAAACCCCAAAAACCCCAACAAAAAAAACCCCAACAGAAAGCAGGAAAAGCCTATGTCTCCTGACCACCCTCACTTTCAGTTGAATCTAGCAATCAAATCAGCTTGGTTATATCATAAAACTGCACACTAAAATAGGTGCTTTTCATTCTTCCTCAAAACCTTAAGCTAGGAAGGCCACTTCAGAACAACAAAGACAACATTGAAAAGGTAGTGAATTTGAAACCTCAGGAAATGAGATGCAACTAGTCATATTACACCTCTGTAATCATTTTCTAAGGGCAGTCTTAGTTTGAAATCATTCCTACCCAATTCTGAAAGCTACTGCTTCCTATTAGCAAAAACTGGTCTGAACTGAACTGCCAGAGAAGTGACAGAACCACTCTGAATATTTTCTGAGAAGGAACTTATTTTTTCCCAGTGGTATTTGGTAAGGGCATTTTCTTGACATAATTTACCAGGATGACAGAAGTGGTCATTTGTTTCTCCGAGTCTCTTCCAGTAAAAAATGTTTATTCATTGTAGATGTGAATGTTTATTGTGTCAGAGAAACAGGAAATACAGGCTTCGTATCTGAAGATTGCATATTTTAACTTAAGTGTGCTTTCTGAAACTATGATTTCTGCAAAACAAAGGAAAATCTCTACAAAAACACCGGGAAAGTCCAATGCTGGGGATGAGGGGGACTTATATTAAAACCTAAAGAATTTTATACATAATTACATCCTTTTGTTACACTCCTGTTGCTTATTTAGTGTCTTCAACAGCAATGTCCATGGAAATATAGAAACAAAAAGTAATTAGTCTTTTAAGAAGACTGAAATTGTGATGGTTTCTGTGATATATTCATGGACATGAGTATATGATGACTTATTTTCAATACAAGGAAAAAGATGTGGTTTTGTTAAAGTGTTAATAAGAACAATTAGCCTTGTAGTACATTAATGCATATGTCAAATACAAGTTGGTCATAAACAAGATAATAAGTATGTTTAAACATATGGTTTTTTGTAAGACTTCAATGACGTTAGGCTGGGGTTTTAATATTCTTGGGAAGTTAAAATGTACTGGATGATGTTGCAATAAGAACAGTCATGTAAAAGGTATGTTAGGTACTGTTTGAGACACATAGTTTACACATTTTGTTTACAGGAACATTATTTACAAAACCATCCAAAATTAATAGTGTAAGAATTAGAAGAGTCTAAGAGTTAAGTTAGAAAAGTAATTCTTTTCCAGAGGGAAAAAGTCTCCATTTTCTGTAATTCAACTTGAATAGCTCAGCCCACTGGATAATGAGTCTGATAAAAAACTGTAGAGGTTTTCTTGTTAGACTCATATGAAGTTGGTATTAAAACATTATAGTAATAACTCGTTGCTTTTACCATGTTGGCACACAATATTTTCTGTAATAGTTTTAATAAGTTCCGTATGACTAGTTGGAAAGATGAACTTAGTTAAATAACACACTGATTTCTCTTTTACTCACAGTCAACACTTTGGTTAAAAGTTTAAAACTGACTGGAAAAATGATGCAGAAGTTTATATCCTTGATAAAAAGTATCACGAACCAGATAAAAAATTTAAAGAATGTTTCTCATTTGCTGTTATAGTCTATTGCACATTTCTTTTTCAAATTAAAACCTTTGCTGCACCCATTTATACCACCTGAGCAGAGCAGTGGCTGCAAGTTTTAACCCCTTATACTCCTTTGTCTGAAGAGAAATTGTAACTGCCCTTTCTGTTACTGAAACAAGGTTAGAGAATCAAATGAGGCATCTGACTGCTCTGCAATAGCTTTCACTACAGAAGTGTTTATTAAAGAAAGTAAGCATCTATTTGGAATATGTTTGCTGTAACTAATAAGACAAGATGAAAGACACCATTTTCAAAATGCAGGTTAAGATTCAGAATTCTTAAGACACTTGCATCCAAAATCACTAGATCTTTTTAGTTTTTCCATAAGTTTTAGCAAGCACAACTTTCAAAACTTGCACAAATGGATTATATAGCTAAAGTGGACAAATTTTGCAGAATTGTATTTGTATGGAGAACTGAATTACTTACAAGTAAATTGGAAGTAGGAACTCTTAAAAATTCCTTCCTAAGTTGAAAGAATCTAAAGAAAGCAAATGTTTTCTAAAATCTTGTTTCTTTTTTCCTACTACTAGTAAGGAAAATAGTGGTAAAAATTTGTGGGAAAAGCAGCGGCATTCTTGCTTTTCTTTCTATTTGCCTATTTAGGCTACAATTTGGTGCTACAGTAATTTCTTAAGGCTACAGTAACTTTTCAGGAATGTTAAGAAAAAGTTATCTGGAAATTAGAAAAACAATGGAATTACTTCAATTTGTGGAATAATTTATAGCTGAAAGATAAGATATACTCTTCAAAATCTAAGACCCTAATGATTTACTGCTAGTAAAAGAAAGTAGAATACAGTGTACCCAGTCCTGCCAGGAAGACAGTTTTTACCATAATTCTTTCTAGAACAACAGGAATTAGGGAACAGACAAGCTAAACAGGGCTGCCACCTCCCTATCAAAACCTGTCAAGCCAAAATACTATTACTTTTGGGATGTCAGTGTCTTACTAAACCACTTAGCATTAATTGACAACTTCTCCTGCAGCGTAAGAGACTTAATTGCAAAGTTAGCACAACTCCATAGTTTGAAGTAGCAGAGCCCAAGTGTCAAAGCTGGCAGTTTTAAAAATTAGTTAGCCTAGAAGAAGACAAAATGCAGAGGGTGAAAAGTTCTTCCTGTCAGGGAAAACTATACAGAGGCTTGATGGAACGCCTGTCCTGGTCTCTGCTGTCGCCAACAAACAAGGCCCATATTTTGCTGCTGCTGTGTTGGAAAATACATCGAGGAGACCGCAGCGGAGAAGTCCATGGTTACGGCTGACAATGTCTAAGGACATCTGAGTCCTGCATTAATTCTCACGTGTTAAAATAGCTCCTGTTTCAAGGAATGGGATAAAGTTTTCTGCCAGGGCAGAAAGCAGACAGCCTGCTGGAGTGTGTGATCAGCTGCTTGTCAGAGAGATTGTTGAGATACTCACAGCCTGGTTGGGACATTGCTTTTCTCTCCGTAGTGGGAAGCTGCAACTCTACTGGTATGACTTTGATGATGATGTTTCATTGCTTACGAGAATTAAATGTATCCCAATAGAAGATCAGGGGTGTTTGAAAGAAACGTGATCAATTATTGCAAGGTTACTGTTTTTTCTGATTTACCAAACTGACATCTTTTCATTCTGTTTTTTTCTCAACACTTATGTTCAAAACTGTTGGTTGACTTCAAATTCTGGAGCTATTTAAATCTCTAAATCACCTCATAGTAGGCCAAATGAAAGCTGACAGTTTAAGAAACTTTAAACAATTGTACTTAAAAGTCAAATTAATTTTTCTTAAACTTCATGTAATTTATTTGTCTGAGATTTCAGAGAAAAACTGTGTTATGACACATTTAGAGGGTCTACAGCATAATTTGCTAGAACTAAAGATGTATATGAAAGTAGAATTATTTCATTACAAATAATTTATTAAGAAAAGACTAGACAGTAACTCGACATATGCCTGTGAATTTAAATTATAAGGGATATAAACAAATAGATTTCTAAGAGCTATTTATAAACCAGAATTTATTAGCAGTTCAGACAGAATTATACTTAAGTGTAAAGCAGTTCCAGCAGAGAAATGTGGGATTGTTTTGTGGGGAGCCTTTTCTGTTAGGCATGACTATGGAAAGCAACTTTTTCTTGAGACTGCCACCTTCAATAGTAGTATGTTATGTATGGTCTTTATACAAAGTTAGTAAAGTCCAAGAGATAATGAGATTAACAGAAAAATGTATAACAGATGTTTTGTATAATGTCTAATGTGATGTATAAGCAACTTCAATAAGGCTTTTTAAAACCATAGTCTCCTAAAAAGGACCATTGAAAGTATGGGACCCTTAGCTAGCAAATTAAAGCCAGCACATGAAATGATAGGCTTGTTTTCTATAATTACTTTTCACAGACCTTTTAGAAACAGTTTGTGGAGAAACCCCAGGGTTCTGTGCACCACAGACTGCAAACCACTGAATTAAACATCCAAGACTGGTGGAGGAGTTAGCCAGTGGGCTAAACAGGAACAAAAGAGTAATAGTTTCTAAACACACAGAGCACCCAGAGCTAGGGATTTATATAGCTCACAGTTGGTTAGGCCAGTGATGTGAGTAAAGAGCACTGGGTTTATTCAGAATGGTTATAGCCACTTGTATTTGTTACCAAAGTTTACAGCAGAGATGCATGTAATAAAGAAAAAAAAAAAGAATTATACCCTAGAAGATAAGTTTGTAATGAAAGAAAAGGACACAAAGAAGTGTTTAGCTGGAGCTAATGGGTTATTGACATTATCCAGTGAAAAAAAAAGAGGTCACTGGAACCCAAAATAAAAAGAAAATTTAGTGGAATTTGCGTCTGAAGGTAAGATTTGAGAGCCTGAGGGCTTCTTTCTGAGGATCCACAGCTATAAAGGCTGAGGAATGTTTTAGGAACTCTAGATAAGATGAGCTAAGTAATTAGAAAGCTCTAAGTAATTAGAGCAGGATGCATTTTACGTATTTCAATTGTAGCCATTTAATGTAAGCAAAGGCCTAACCTAAATCTCACTAGGTAAGTATTTCCTTCCTTAGTTTCAGCTTTACTGTTCTGAGGCAAGATGCATGAGAGTGAGAAATCAGAGCCAGTGGAGTCAGCAAACAAAGCAACGCTGTACTTGTGCTGGGCTGAGGGAGTCCAGATTCTAACACGTTTTCTGCCAAATTTCTAGAGGTATTTTGGTGTCAATACCTCTGGTGTCGAATTTTATGAAGGACCTGCCAACAGTGGTACCATGTAGTCTGGTGTAGACAAGGTAGAGACGATGTAGTGTCACTCATACTCCAAACCATCACAGTATTTACGATCTAGGTCTGCTGCTGGGAAGTTCTACACGCCAACAAAGTCCTTAGACCCCTTTACAGCAACTGTCCTGTTCTATACGTGCCTAGTTACCTGAGAGGTTTCATCCCTTTCCACCATCTCAGCCAAATAGATCTCATTTGTCCCTGGTCACTGCCTCAGCCAAAAGGGAGTACCACTCTCTTCCTCCCCACAAAGCTATATGCAAGGAAAAGTGACCTCACATGAACAGTCCCAAAACGAGAAGTCTCTTCTATGCCCTGAGTAAAGCACAGAGCAACTTTTTGAAATGTAAAATTTACTCTCTCTTCACACTTACAATATCCTCTCTGCTTTTCGGCTTCCCAGAATGTTAAACATTTTATTTTCCCCGTGTCTCTTGGTGTCCAGTTTTGAGAGCGACGATGCTAATGACCAACAAAGATTTCTAGAAGATAAGCAACAACTTTACCGTTTCCAAAGAAGTAGAAAAGTCAAGATTTTCTGTTTAAAAATTGTGTTTCAGAAATAGCTGTTCATACTTATACAGGTGATAATATTTTAAATGAAGACTTTATAGCAATAATAAGACCAGGAACACTGTGAAAATGAGGTAATTCATAGTATGTTGTATAAAAGACAGTGGTACAATAATAATAGGACAATGAGAAACATGAAGAGATTTAACAGCTAAATCTTGAGGGGATATTTAATAACTAGAAGTCTGATAAAGCACTATTTACCATAATTACATATATAGTTAAACTTTATGTACATGTTTCAGTTACAATATCTCAAGCTAGTGAAAGAGAATCTGCTGCCAGACCATAACAGATTGTTCCCACAGGACATCTGTTTCATGTGTTTAATTTCTTTAAAAAAGTAGGCAATTCTTTGAGGCTATAAAAGTATGAAAGCATAAAGTTTTATTTGATATTATGTCAAAATTAAATAGTTGCGCCACATTTTTTCCTTTATCCCAAATAATATTTAATGCTGACACAGTTCTGATGCACCAGTAAATTATTATACAGTCTTCTAAAACTGTTGTAGCATTCAGAGCACGGAAAACACTAAAATACTTTTGGGCTAGACATAGAGTACTTCTTTGGGTTTAAACATCTTATTGAAACGGGATAAATGCACTTACACCAAAAAAAAAAAAAAGTCTAGAAAACCCAGCATTCACAGGTGTCTTTTTAGGCATCTTTAATTCCAGGCAGACTCATGGCCTTTGCCTGTTGAATGGGCGAAATATGGAGCAGGGCAGCTCCAGTGGGAGCTCCAGTTCATTCAAAGACTGGCATGGGATTTAGCCACTTTTAAGCTGCAGGTGTCTTGTCTCTATGGTCCAGGGAGGACACTAATGCTAAGTATCCTTGGAGTGAAGGTGGCACTACCAGCAGAATAGACACTTATGCCTGACCTAGTTATCCAGCATTGTCTTTGTGGAAAAGTAATACAAGTACCTAAACACAAGAGCCTGTTCATTTGTGTCATTCTAACACAAACATCTCAAATAGTTTTGATTAGTTTCTCCCTAAAAGTATCTGTATCAATGAGTTTCCCTCATTAACTATAAAGGGAGCCTAGACATCTTGCTTGGGTGCAGATATTTGTTTTATTCATGTGTAAAGTTAAATGGCACTCATTCTCTTTGATTTGCAAGCCCTAACTCAAACTCAGTTACCCCAAACCAAACACCGCGCCCAACTACCCAAGCCGTAAGTGTGATCAAAGGAGACCCAGTAAACAACAGGTCAATTATATTCTTATAAATCAATACAGATGAAAATACTGCTGCTCTTCACTGTTTGATAATCTGAAGTACTTGTAAGGCAGGCAGATATCTGGGATCCAGTGCTCACACCATGAAGGAAGGTTAAACACCTACTTCTCATTCCCAAGAACAATATCTTGCTCCTCAGGCTCCAATTTAGCCTGGAGAAGGCTCCACAGCCTCTCCTGAGAAGTTAGCCCATGGAAGGCAAAAGTACAAGAGCATTGATGCCATAAAAGAGCAAACAAGGAGCAGACTGATTCATAAGCCTGTGGTGAATACAGTCCACTAAAC
This sequence comes from Mohoua ochrocephala, assembly GCA_013398855.1. Taxonomy (NCBI): domain Eukaryota; kingdom Metazoa; phylum Chordata; class Aves; order Passeriformes; family Acanthizidae; genus Mohoua; species Mohoua ochrocephala. The sequence continues at coordinate 65,762 of VZTA01015412.1, read as the reverse complement.
CAAGAAGTAAAACCTGATGCCTAGTGAGGGGATAAAACAGTAAAAGATTTAGGAAGTGGAGGCTTGCCACCAAGATTTCTGCCTATAGTTCTGAGAGCCTGATTTCTAGGGTGGTGGTCAATCTTCCTTTTCCTTCTTGACTATGTCTGCACTTTTTAGTTTTTCTTAAAGCTAACGTTTTTGAAAGCTTCTGTTCCACAGTGGGTGAAGGGAAGCAATATAATTCCCATTCTAACAAAAGTGAGAGAGACATGTATCATCATGGCTGATGGCATGTAGAGCAAGAGGGCAGACCGAGGAAGAGTAGGGTAGGACATCAATAAAAGATCCCTTGATGGAGAGGCAGGTAATTTTTTTTGGTTGGTTGGTTGGTTTGTTCATTTTATATTTCTTTAAAAGCAAAACCACGGAGAATTTCAAACAAAACAAGTGCAGTCAAATCACTGCATTCAGAAGAGAGAGAAATTATAACAATCAAAAAATTATAGATTTCAAGCTATTGGCATTCCTGTTGGGTGCTGGAAGAGTAAGAAAATATCATCATTGCTATTTCCCTGCACAGGTGCAGGATTGGCTAGTGAGACAGTAGTGATTTACAATGCTGTCAAGGACATCTTCAGCTCCTAATCAAGGAAAAGTTCAATTTTTTTCTGTACTCAGGCCTATATTTCATTTTTTTATAATCCTTTTCCACTTCTATACAGAATACTCAGCCAAACTCCCACCTGAGCCCTTCAGAAGCTGTAACTAAACTGGATAAACTGCCCACCCTTAGGGACTGGGGTACTACAGCCTAATACGACAGCATTTACAAAAATGAGAGGAGGACTCAATGTGCACAACATGGGCATCACCCTATCCCTCAGTCTTTCATTTTTCTGTTCTTCCATGCACCAGACTAAACCCAAAAGTTTCCAGAAACAATGGGTTTTCTTTACAGATGTTGAAAATGTAATCCCCAGTGACTCAGTCAATAAAAAATGACTCATCAAACCACAGATCTTAAAACCCTAATTTGATAATCTTAGTGTTAACTATTTCATTAATTTTACTAATTTAGTTTGATTATAGTAACCTGGTTTTTGAATAAACCACATTTCCAGAAAATCATTCTGTCTTAATTTTTTAGGTGCTAAGATGTGAAAAATCAACAACTTCTCTTGCTCTTTCATTCTTTTTGTGAATCATTCCCAGTGGTAAACATGAGTTTTGTTCTCAAACCTCAACACAGTATTCTAGCAGAAGAGCATTCTTCTAAACGTCACCTTGCCTGTTTTGTGCCTCAAAGACCTGAAACAGTTCTCTTTGCTGTGTTATCATGTAGGGTTTGATGATATTATGACACCTCTCATTGTTTCCTGAGCTGCTGATTTCCAGAATATAGTTTTCTACTGTTTAGATGTGACCTAGATGCATAATTTTGCATTTAACTTGAATGGGTTCAGCTTGCCAAGCAATCCAAATTTTTCTTTATACCTTCCTGGTCTTCATAATTATGTACCACTCTGCCAATCTCTATGTCAGCAATGTAAGATATCAACAATGTTTTGATATTTACTAAGGCATATGGAAATGTCGAATAGCATCTTTTCATACGTAGTTTTTATGACCCATATTTGAAACCATTCAACTCTTACCGAAAAACCCCTGCATCTGAGAGTGGAGTGTTAGCCAGTTCTTAATGTATCGAGTGTCTGCTTATTAATCTTGCAATGTGTGTGAATTTAGGATACTTTAACCAAGCATTATTGACACACGGGCAACCATGGAGTTACTTGAGGCCAAAGGTGATAAATATTTCCATAGGGGGAAACTCAGGGACACAATTAGACATCCTTTGCCTTATAATTTATGAAACAGTAGAAGTTTCCACCCCATGATTACACTGAATATAAATTCAGGGAGATGTACCTGATTTGCATGTAGTACTGCGTCTGTAAGAGAGAAAGAGTCAGAAAACAAGCAAAAAAGTAGTACCAAGTAGAATGAAAACAGGGGAAAACCGTGTAGTCATGACAGAAATGAAACAAGGAGAGCTTTTTGAGTGATATTCTGTCTGGAAAGCTGGCATAGAACTGTGAGAAAGGAAATGCTCTCCTGTTGTTTAATTGTACTGTGTTTGGAGTAATGGAACCTCTGTGTACATTCTTTGTAAATTAGAATGATTGCAGTAAGAAAAATATTTAGCTCCTATGGCATCAGGGAGGCCAGAGTTTCTTAGATGAGGGCTGAGATCACCTCGGCTTTTTGGAAGCAGGATATGCAGGATATGCAAGTGTGAAAGCAACTCGTTCCAGCCTGGAATTTCAGCAAAATTCACAGAAAGTATGAAGTCAGAGTGATGGACATCAGCTCTTCAAAAAATGTCGGTTTTTTCTTTCAAAGGCTTGTAACTCCTGAACTCTTTTGCGAATAAAATGACTGTGATTAAGAAATTCTTTGTGCCTAGGCTTGTGGTTTTGCACTTCTAGCTGTCATCCCTGAAGGTGTGAAACTGGAAGTACAGCTTTTGTAGGTTTTTTGTCATGATTTCCAACAATTTTATGATCTCTGTGTAGAAATAAACCAATATTTTTCTTACAATAATGTTCCCTTCTTAGTTCCCTTTATAAATGTCCGCATTTCACAACTGCTATTTTGTATTATTTATAGTCTCTTACCCACTTTTTTCAACCTTCTGGCTAAAATTAGCCAAGGTTATTCTGTCTTTGCTGTGGAAAAAAATATTTTAATATTCTAATAAATTATAGTCTTAAATGGTTTAAAAATACTAAATAATACTTAGTTGTAATTAATTAATTTCTGCTTCCATGGTGTCTTCCAAATAAGCTGTGCTCATCCTCAACTTTGTGAAAATAGTTCTTTCAAAATCTAAGCATACATATTGTCCTTTCTGTTGCTTACCTGCATGTATGTAAAAAAGCTTACCCACAATAAGCAGCAATAAACAAGCTTAAGTCAAAATAAGAAATTCACAAACCATTCCTGTAAGTAAGAAGTTTTTACTCATTATTCTCGTATCCAAAGGGAAATTGTCTTTTTTCCTGGTTATAATGTGTTTTATGTCATAGTTCTTTAGAAATTATGTATTTAACTCCCAAAGGTCTTGGGGACCATCCTCATGCTATTGCCGAAAGCCACCATCCATAATCCACGAGATCATAAAGCACAATTTTAAAAGAGCTGGAATTTTTCCCCGTCATTCTCCTGAAAGTTTTCCAGGAGTCCTTTCCACTAGTTACAAGCCTGTTTTGTATTTTGTACCATGGTTAACTCACCCTTTTTAAGTAGACCTGTACAGTTTCCCAAGTTTAAATATATATCTCATTATTTTCTTAGTTATCCTGTACAAGATCCATTCTGTCACTTCTTCTATCATATCAATAATTTTGTACCCTGGAATTCATTGATTTTCACTGAATCTCATGTTAGTTGAGGTCAGAAGGCACCTGTTGAGATCATTGAATCCAATCGGCCTGGTGAAAGCAGCATCACCAAGAGCAGACTTCCCAGGGCCCTGCCCACCTGGGTTTTAAACATCTGTGAGGATGGAGATTCCACAAGCTTTCTGAGAAACTTGTTGCAGTGTTTGAATCTCTTTCATTCGAGTTTCCGAAATGAAATTCTCCACATTGATCCTACTTTCTCCCACCCTCATTCTTTCCCCCATCCCCCCATACATTACAGAAAAGCCCAGAAGACAGACACTTGTGCACCTCTCAGTCCCAGACTTCAGAGAACAGAGACTCGCCTCTTGTGTTCAACATCTTTTGATTCTGGAGTACCAACAACTTCTTCACAGCATCTCCCCCTTATCTATTCTGTCCCTCCCTGGAAGGTTTTAACAGGTAGTTTCAGTATTCCAGTTATATGAATTACCTCATCAGATTTCACTTGATTCACTTACGTAAAATTTCTTCTTTTCAATGAGAATTTCCAGTTCTTCTCGCTCATTACATCCAATCCACAGCTGAAAAAAATGTCTTTTCTTGATGCTTGTGATCATTGTTTTGATTTATTCATGACATGCTGATTTGAACTACATTGATGCCTCTCTATTCAGTTACTAATTTGATGTTTTTTCTGTCACCCAAGCAGGATTTAAGAGAAGTCCACTTTCCTCCCTCTGAGGAGCTGCATGTCATCTGAAACTCATTGTCCTTTCTGGGGCCTTGATGAAGTTCGAGATTTTAAATCTCCTTCAATACCTCACTAGCTACCCATCCTTCAGCATCCTCTGCTTTTTTCTTTCCACGATACCAGAAGATCGACTGCCAAGACCAATTTCCCCTTCTTTGTCTCTCTTTTGGACCCCACTGTAGTTTGCATATTCTATCGGTGGGATAATTGACTGTAGTGTATATCATGACCAGTAGAGACTTGCCAGACAACCTCATAACCCAGCCCAATCGTGGAGTTACAATGGATCTTGTGACCACACTGTGTACATATGTAAACAGTGCAGATATTTACAGAAAACCAGTGAGAGGCAGATAAAATATTTCCTCTTCCATAGAATTTCACAGTGCAAAGCTATCAAAAGCATCGTTTAGAGCACCTGTTTTATGAATGATAATATACAATAAACAAAAGCTCAGTTATACACAGTCTAATGGAAAAACTTACGTGATTCATTTCCAGGGCCAGAATAGAGCAAAATTCTTTTAACCTGAAGTCTGTCCTGTGAAAATACAAAAATGACAAATAGGGTCTTTTTACATTGACACAGTTGGAGTTTTTCTATTTGGGTTTTAAATTTTGCTGTTCAATTTTGTTTACTATGTTTTATGGCATATTTGTTAACCTTGTCTATTTTATCTCAAAGTATCCTACTCTCTTACTGTGAGACAGAGCTCCATTGATTCCACCAGTCTGTTAAAGTCTGCTTAAAGTGGATGCTAAATGAAATGTTGTTAGTATTTTATGTATGTTTAAAAAGATCCATTGGAAACATAATGACACCCAGAAGTCAACACGATTCTTCAGTTTTTAAAAAAGGACAAAATTAAAGGATAAAATAAGGAAAATTCTTTCAATAGGGAGGACTAATGAACAAATAAACCCAAGCAAAACCAGCCAGACTTGTGTTAGGATAGATCTAGTGTAGGAAATCATATTTAAATGAATAAATATATAAAATTATTATGCATTTTAGAAGACATATCCTAATTTAATGCTACAATTAATAATATTAAATTTCTGCAGGTGATGGCAAAAGATAGAAAATCCACCCACCCACCCACCAACCAACCAACAAAACTAAAACATCCTAAACTCCTAAGTACTGTGCCAGGAGAAATAGAATAGTCCTTTTCACTATTTTTGAAGTCTGTACAAAGTTCTAGAAATTTAAAGAACTACGAATTCCCTGCATCCAATGAGAGACCTAACTCAACATGAAGGGAACAGCTAGTATATGAAAGATTTCTGTAAGATTAGGACTCCTAAATTATAATATCCTGCTGTAATTTCAGACAGTCTAATCCTCCTCTATAACAGCTAGAATATTTTAGCTTTATAGTGCACTCAAACCTGTTTGCCTGGCCTAAGCACTAAAGCAAATCTTGGAACATAGTTCTCAGGACTTCGATACAAATGAGTATTTCTACAGCAAGTTAGGTAAAAGCTTATACGCCTTTTTGAATATTTGTTCAAACTAAGTGTTGCAGTTGAATAGATTCTGCCTTAGACCAGAACAACTTTCACCTCTAATGAGAATTTTTTTATTCTGACATTCTTCTCATATGTCCATGAAGGCTTAAAACACATTGCTTCAGCTCCTAACTCTAGTTTGGGCTTCAAACTTTCCATTGATTTCCAAGGAATAAGACTAAAAAACTCATCTCTAGGAGTTTTAATCTTTGTTGAGTGAAGACATTTCCAGATAAATAAAGTCAAGTTTCAATGAAAAATACATAAGCATTCTTTGAGGCGGATCCCAGGACTCCTTTTGATCTGCCATGAGGTCCTAGCCAGTGTAGTAGGTACTCAGTATGTGCTGGGCGGGTAAGAGGAAAAGGTCTATTGGAGTACAAGACTGCAACTCAGACTGTAATTTAAAACAAAAAAACGGCCTGTTGTTTCTCTTTGGGTTTTGTTCTGTGTTTTAGGGACAAGAATATCTCCTGGAAACTACAGTAATGCCTTTGATATAGCAGAAAGGTACCATTTAGAAATGAAGCAGAAGTGCATGATAACTCCTGTGTTGTCTAATATTTCTGTCCTTAGGAAGAACGTGCCAGTCAGTAACATAAGGGGAGACGTGACAGCGAAGCAATGACACCCATGTGCTGTCTTCCTGTGCAGTTACACAATGTTTTCAGAATACTTTGGTGCAGTACTACTTTTAAAGCATAAATTGCAACACACTTTGGATCTGCGGGTATGCTTTTAATGGAGAAGAATGTTTTCATAAGAAATTACTATGCTGTAGTAAAATGGAAAAAATTCACTGGAGTTTCTTCTCTTCTTCAAAAGACAGGAATGTTGGGATTCATGTGATTTTATTTCAGTGTTAACAGCCACCCCAGGATGCTTTGTACTCACAGTGAAAATGTCTCCACATTTAGGGCAGGATTCATCTGACCTACTTTGAACAGATATATTTAATCAGTGTAATCCTGCTGTCAACGACCCAAAAAAAAGAGTTCATGAAAGCATGAAAGTATTCATGCCAGTGCCTTGGCAATAGCAAAACGCCATCCCAATAATCATCAAAAGCAATCCTTATTACAACCAGGAGGGAAGGAGCAATCAGTGATGAGAAAACTGAGCTACTTAGATACATTTTCCATTCATAACATAGTTCTCAAAATGAAAAATTACAGATTTTGATGCTTGTACGTCCATGCGGCACAATGACTTAAGGGAAAACAGAGAAATGCTCTTGAGGTGTTCTCACTCATTCAAGGCTGTAGTTCAGAAGTCATTATTAATCAGAAAATACATAGAAAATGCATTTTTATTTTGAGGTAAAACCCATTGTATGATAGCTGATAGCAGAACACTAATTGCAAAACATGTTTTCTCATCTGCCTATGATCAGACTCTTCTGTCATTTACCTGAGAGATGCAGAGTGGGAAATTAAACTCTGGTTAACTCCATGCTCCCTCTGGATTAGGTAAAGTGTTTTGCTATGGCATGCATCAAATATTTGAGTCCTTCAGTGGAGCCTACAGGTACTTAATATTATACACACGGATTTTCAAAGCTTTCTGATTGCCATTCCCACATTTGTTCCCATTTTGTGACATTACTGCAACTAGGGGAAGATTGTAGCCAACCCAAGTTGGAAAAACTTTGCAAAATAGCAGTGGTCTCTGTGTGTCTACATCAAAGTAAGTCTATGTTTATTATTTTTGTTTTAAGACATTACCCAAATGCTGTAAATCCAGACTAAATTATTACAATGCTAGACAATACACAAACATTCCCTGCCCCAAGGAACTTACACACAGAAACACAAACACAGGAAAAATACCGATAAGGATTAGATAAGGATTAATTCTTTCTTTTTGACCATTCAGCTATGCGGTTGAAGAACTCATAAACTATGAGTTTTAAATTAAATTTATGTTCAAGTTACTTACAGTGTCATTTTTCTTCTTCTCCGTTACTGATTGGTTGTAAATGCTATGATGACATTCCCAGAATTGCCAGGGAATTATCTTTGAAGCAATATTTTATGACCCTCTTCTTCAGTCCTTAAAAACATACGCAAGAGAGATGTAATCAAACTCATAAAAATGCCTTAATTGTTCATTCATTTAAATGACCTTTGAGATCTTCAAAATGAGGTTCAGGTGTTTGCATACTATTGGATCTGCTTACAGCAAACACCACGGAAAGCTTTTCAGGTGTGTGTTGTGGGTTTTGGTCTGTCTTCAAGTGCTTCTTACAAAACTAGGCTTGTGCTTAACAGAAGACAAATTACTTGGTGTTAGAAAGAGAAAACCCAAGCAATTGAGAGTTGCAGAAAAGATTTCTGTTCTTTAAAAAGGACACCCAAGTGCAACTAAAACATTTAATTTCTTCAAGGAGGTGCAAACAAAAAAGTAATTTTAAAGGGAAAAAAAATCCTAGAATGAAAAAAAAAAAAAAACAACCAATGAAAAGGTTTCCTGGGTACAGAAACAAGAGGGTGGAGTCTCTTCTATGCCACTCACATCACAGCAGAGGAGGAGTGCTTTCAGCAGGAAAAAAAGCTGGGACTGGAAAAGGAAAGTTCACCTCTTTTTTTCACCTGCTCTCTAGGGAGAAGGCCTCAGGTCAGCCTGGCAGACTTAATCCCTCACCACCACTGGCGGTTCCTTTTTCCATTCCTCCGAGCCATGTCTTTTGTGGTTTGGTGCTGAAAGACAGTGACAGTGAGCCTGAGATGTTGCTATGAGAAAAAAAAGAGAGAGAGAGAGTGATGGCAGTGCAGGGCTGAGCTGCACGGAGCCCAAGCCCCAGCAGAGCCGAGTGGAGTGGTGCCGGTGCTGGAGGCAGCTCTGCGGAGTCAAACCAGCCAAGGGGAGCGGTCCGAGGCACTGGCAGAGTGCAACAGGGATAATATAGCTTCCAAAGGATTTTGCTTGCCCTAGTTCCTTGTTGGATTTTTTGGACTGGGAGGACGTTAAGCCACAGAAATTCTTGTTCACCATACTGGGGAAGCGTTTTTGTTTGCTTGGTGGTTCATATACTTCTGTGCATAGCCGACCCTCTCTCTTTTGCGCACTTTTTCTTGTTAATATTATTGTGATTATTGCAATTTTCAGTAAATTGCTGCTTCAACTTTTAATCTCTCCTAGTGTTCCTCCATTATCAGAAGGGGGAGGGTGAAAAGGGAGCAGCTTGAGTGGGTTTAATTTTTTAGCTCAGTTTTAAAACCAGCACAAAAAGCTGTATTAAATACAGTGACCTTTTTGAGTCAATGGCTATTTCCTCTGTTTCCTTTGTTTTCTTGATTCTTTTTTACCTTTTTGCAGAAGTACTTGGGCAGAGTAGATTGGCTGGATTTCTGCTGGAACAAAAAAAGTTCCTCAAAACCACAAAGCATAACAGAACTTCATAAGATTTTGTTAACTCAAAGAAATACTTTCCCGTGGCATATTTCTCTACTCTCACTTTCCTGGAAGTTATATAGGGGAATGCAGTCAGTGAAGATGACAAATACTTATCAGACTTTATGAACTTTATGCAGTAACCCCTTTTTTTCTTCTCAGTGATGTGTGAGAAGGAATTGTCCTTCTGTCCATATTAAAGACATGACATACCCTGAGAGCTGTACTTTACACATCTCTGTTGCTCATCCAAGCATCCTGTTATTTAGACAGGATGGCAAGATCCTGTCTTATGGCAAGATCACCTTTGCTCTGAGACTAACCACAGGCATTCTACACACCTCCACAACATTTTACATGATGTCGGACCTCCTGGGGAAGGACCTGCCCAACATTAATGATGTAATGTTGCTGCAGGGACCGATAGAAGACCATGAGGATCTCTGCACTGTGATCAGCACAACCAGCCTCATTCACCGAACAGAAGCAGACCTGGGTGCATGCTGGCAGGTGGATAAGCTTCATCCTTTTCCTCAGCCAGGTTTTGGAATTCAAATGCAGACATTCACTAAAGAATTTTTGACAAAAACACTGCTTTGGTCCCATGCCTGACCCTACATTTGCAGTCTAAGATGTATGGCCACCTTCCTAAATAAAACAACTCTAGGACGAAACTTGAATAATGTCAGTCTGCTCTGTTCCTTCATTGTTTAGCTGTTGGCTCCCTCTCTGGCTCGGTTCTGGGTTGCTCCAACAAGCTCCCTAGCAGAGATCAAGGAATATGTAATCTTAGGGATATCTCTCAAAAGACAGTCCAGGGTGAGTCTATCTCATATCGGGCTCTTTCCAGCCACAGTTCTTTATCCCCGAGAGACCTCAGCAATGCCCTCATAACCCATCCAACAGAGTACAACAGAGTTTCTTCAGTTTCCTACTCTGGGAACATGAGCCACTTCACTGAGCTGCAGCAAAGCCCTGGCACTGTTTAAAACAGTTGAAGCTGTCAAGACATACAAAACACATGGATTAGTGTCAGACCAATAGGAACACCACACCAGGTACAGAGGAACTCCAGAACAGAGTGCTCCATGGTGTGGACACAGCACGTTTGCTCATCCTAAGTACTATAGTTACAAGAGTCTTCAGTCTGTTTGCCTGTTGGGATAGGTATTGGTCCCTTGTCTTGCTTTATTTAGCGGTATTGATCTAACCTGACTGTCCTGTGAACTGAGTGCTTCAGTTTTGAGCATCATTGGTAAAGGATATCCTGAACTGCTGAAAAAATGTAGGAAAAAAGCCCAAGCTCATATGACTTGTACCATGCAGGAAGAAGAAGAAGGCAGAATCATCAGAGCTGGAATTCAATAGGACTGGCATTGCTTTAGGCAATATTCACAGAATAGGATATGGCATGTACTAGTAAGGAGAAAGAGCACTCAGAAGGCCTGCACCACAACTGTGTTCCTTCTGCCATTGTGGACTCTGTGTGGTTATGTTTTCCTTTCCTTCTCATTTGAAAGGAAAGAGGGCAAACTACTCAGTAGCATCATGTAACTATTCCTGTCTAATAAAGGCACTGCACAGTCTTTATGCTTTTTTTGAGAAACATGTGTACCATCTCTGAGAATTATGAAATTACCATTTCAACAGAATTCAACGCTGCTGCCATGAAAAGTTTGTAAGCATGAAATTAATGCAAATGGCTTTTGCGTTTGTTTTGGAGATCTCTCTATCTTAATTCATATCTCAAACTTTGCTACTTGGTGCATCCATCAGGCATTCCTCAGTGCTTTTCAAACCTTCAGAGAAGTAGTCTAACTACATTACTGACTTAAAAATTTTAAGTCATTAAGGTGGGAACATATAAGGAAAAACACATTTAGAACTATAATGATTCAAAAGAGTGGTTTAGGTAAATTTAAGTAAATAAATAAATAAGAACATTTTACTGGAAATAAAAAAAATTTCACACATAGCAAAAATACAGATCGTAATAATTCAGCAAGTAGGGGATTACTGCTAAAAATCTTTTAGCTCTTGTTGACAAAAGATAATAATATTGAAATTGTGATTAGAAACAGGTGAATTTCACTGTAAGGTTTTCTTGGTGGATTTGTCAGCAATTGGCCAATTGAAAGTAGTTCATCGACAGCAGTGTTCAGTATTCCATAGCCACTTGAAACAAAAAACAGCTCTCCATATGGAAGAGAATAATTCTGGCACCACAGGTGCTGGACTGTAAATTTGTAGTTTATGTGAGTAAAGAGTTAGTGCCTACCCTCCTCACCCAAGAGAGGTAATCCTGATCCTATAGGTGATATCTGTGTCATGATGCCACTCATAGACATACCTAAGCAAGTTTTTAATTGACTGGCTGGTGTATAATTAGTGTTTTGTCACACAGAGCTCAATGCTGGCTGTAAAAACTGACCAGGAGCTTGCATAAATACTTGGATTTCTAGCCCACAGCCAGAGACTGCAGTGAAGTACTTCTCTGGCAGCTGCAAGACAAACAAGGGTGGAACTAAAAATTCTGGTTTACAGGAAGACTGTTTAGAAGGCACATAACCTTCTGAAGATGCAATTGTGTAATGCAATGAGGGAAGCCTGGATTCTCATAGTACATAAATGTCATTCTGTAAAATTTCTTAGAATTTTAATGTATATCCATCTCTATCATGATTGTTCTAGAAATTCAGTGTACAGAGTTTAAAGATACTGGTAAATAAAGCAGTGAGTGCCTAGAAATGCTCCTATGTCTGTTAGAGCATTCTCTGACAAGATTTTGAAATCACAAATAATTTGTGATTTCATTTGGAGTGTAAGGGACCATTTCCAATGGACTGTTTGCAAACATCAAGACTCCTTGGGAGAAAACCCCCATGTTCTTAGCACAGATATGGGTGCTCCCTGCTAGAGGGCCTGGGAACTTTACCAGATGGTCATAACCTAGACTGGATTTGAGTAAAAGGTCACCTAGGAAGTTTGTGGCACAGCCAGTGATTCTGCCACATCTTGGAGTGCCTACCTCAAAAATATAAATTATACAATAAGATCACAACAAAACTTATTTCCAAAACTACAGCAATTTTTTATACTATTCTCCAACCATTAGAATAAAAGGGAAAATGTAGACAGTACACGCAGAAGACATACAAAGAAAAGCCTTGTGATTAAAGGAGAAACATTGCTTAAAGAAGTTTCAAAATACCATTTCTACAGGGGTACTTATCACAGTCTAGGAAAGTAGAATGAAAATAGAAAATGTTGGAATCCATTTATTTAAGTGCCTGCAGTTATCATTTCAAGGCAAATGAAGCAATAATAAATACAGAGCATTTGAAAGAAAGATAATCTGTATCCACAGCATTTTAATAAACAGTAATCACAAAAATCAATGTGGGCACATTGGATCTGCTTTTCTATTAGTTTTCCTATTACTGTTCTCCCTTTCTCTTCTTTCACCTCCCTTTTCTCTCTAATACTTAATGGAATGATCTGTAGTCCCTGTTGTTTTACTGTCTGAACTTTTGTCTTTATTTTTCTTTCATAAGCTGGGTTTTAAACTTAAAAATTAATTTCCTCACTTGAATTATCAATACTACCAGTCCTAACACCTAGCGGACAGTATATCTCTTAATTTGTTTTCTTTTTGCAATCAATAGGTCAGAACTGCTTCTTGCTAATTTTAATCAGTATTAGGGTGACTGAGAAGGATGGTGCTTCCCACCATGAAGTCTGGGAAGGAGAAAGTGGATCAGTAAAAAAAGTCAGATAAGTTTATTTTAAAAGTATAATCTGTCACCAGCCAATTTTAGAACACCGCTAGGTATGTCTAAGATCAAATTTTACAGATACTTAGCAAAAACATGATTATTTTTCCAGGCAATAAAAAAAGTCATAAAAATCAACATTTACTGGAAAGTACAAATACTTTCCTCTCACACAAACATGATTTTGTATCAGAGAACCCCTGAAATTTAAGCGTAATACAAATATTTAGAGAAATTATTTAAAAAAATTACTCTAGTTTAATGCACGTTTTTCACGCCCAAATAGGAATGAGGAAAAAGAAATTGGCCACTGGGAAGAAAATAATGCTAGAATAAAATCATCAACAGTTATTTTCAATCAAACAGGTTTCTGATTTAAAGAGTGAGCCAGTGTCTCCAGAAGCAATTTGTTTTTTCCTAAAGTAGATGCCTAGGTGAGAGTGATTGAATCATCTTCTGGACATGCCTGTCTCTGTTTACTACAGAGGATGCAGTTCTTGATATTTACCTCTTATACAGATAAAGCCATGTAGGTGAATCCCATTCTACAGAACAGAAGTAGGATATTAGAACAACAAATAAAGTGAAGGATGCCAATTTACCCTCTCAGCCACTGCTCCACAAGAGGGATTTCCTGGAAGTTGCGCAGGGTGCCTCCCTTTGTGTCGGGTAAGTACAAGTGTCCTAAGGCCAATGCAAACCTGAATATTCCTCAAGAAAATACATCTGGGTCAGCTCAGAGTAGTTTTGTCCTTGAATCTACCCTGGTAGCTTAACATATCCATTTAGACATTATTTACTATGATGTTACCAGAGGATGAGGTAAAAATGGGAACTATATGTTCTGGACACTGTACAAAATAGCAAATGGATCCTCTCCAAAGGACTTTCAGTAGTTAGTAATTGATGGACAAAATAAGGAAACGGATTATGACCCACAAACAGAGGCAGGAATTGTGTTAAGTCCTAAACTGACTTGATGGATTTTTTTTTTTTGAAGGAGATTGCTTTAGCTGAAATAGAAGAGCCTAAAATACAAGGAGACCAGAATGGGAAAAAAAAAGTTTGATGGAAACTATGGATGCTGATTCAATGAAAACACTAAGAATGGATGGATAGAAATGTTGACTTGGTTTAGAAAAGCAACTACACGTCATGATATTCTGTGAGCCATTGGCTCGTCTATTTATTTGATTTTTTTTCTTTTTATTTCCTGTAAGTTATATGAAGGTATTGAAAAGGAATGACAACACAGATTTGAGTGCCCCCAGAATATTTTTGTGAGATAGTTTCCTGATAAATGCCTCCTTTTAAAAGGAGATCTAGAGAAGGATGACAAAAATAAGCCCCACTGTTCACAGCCATCAGTGCAAAAGTTTGAGTTCCATGTGTCTTTGTAGCTGCATCCGCTTCAACTTCTATAGGTTAGTTTGTACTCCATGTTGATATTTCAACAAATGACCTGAATCACAGCTGTGGTAGGCAGATTTCTACATATAAATTAACACTGTTAATGTCAAGTAGTCAAGGTTCAGTGCTGACCATCATTTTATATTATGTCATGTAAAGACTGCAAATATCATGTCCCTATGTTGCCTGTTTTACTGACAACCAAGCATCCTAAACACTGTAGCATTTTGTCAGTTCAGCAGATCCAAAGCCATCCATCACTGCTGCTATTTCTGTCATACGCATTTAACTTCAGCATCAGCCAGCAGTCTGCAGTCTTGGTTACTGATCAGTATCATCACAACTGTCAGATGGGGAGTGAGTTCTTTTTCTCTCCAAAAGTTGGTTAATGTAATGTTTGATATAGATACGTTGCTTAACAAGTTTTCTAAGCCATGTTTGATATTTGAGTATGGGAATATTTCCATCATGATCTTTCATAATTTATTTATATTTGTAACGTCTTTGTGAACACTTTAAGCATCAATATCGGCTGTTCCAAGGATGTATGTTTTCTTCTTCCCAACAGTCACAATCCAAAACCCCTGAGCTTCCAGATATCAAGGGAAGGGGTTCAAGAAATCCTACAGTCTTAAACACAGCTGATTTCAAAGACATGTAATAAAACTAAGGACATTTCATTGAAGTATTGATATGACAGTTTATTTTGATTTCAAAGTTAAGATCTTTTTTTTTTTCATTTTTCTGTGAAGATGAATGAAAGATTTAGGAAAGTACCTAAACAAAGTATAAATCCCATTGATCTCAGATTGTGATCTAGTAATAGTCTGGAATAAGGTAGAAACACTGATTAACAAGCAGTTTGAACTACTACTACTACTACTACTCTTTTTACAAAAGCCTCCTCTTCAAACTCCTCTGAAAACAAGCAAATGAAATTTTAAAAGGGACGACTATCTCAGATCACAGATCAACTGGATTTATTTAAAGAGGTAGCTTTAAATTAAGTCAAAAAACTTTCAGGGACTAGGTTGTTGCTTCTGCAGCAGTGTGATGACAAAATCCAAGCATTATTATCTTCATATATTAAAAAATAAAAATACCATCTCATATCTTGTGATTTAAATAAGCGTAATAATTTAAGAGTTTCTTCTTATCATTGACTACACAATTTTTATTTTTTTTTATAGTTGAATTCTTGCAAGTGAAAATTTATTCAAATAATCCAATCATTTACAACCTTGCATAGTTGTCCGCAACATCAACAACAATAATTCTAACTGGAATTTTTGTCAAAGTTGCAAATTAAAAAGAGATATTTCCCATACCTGAAGAAGCTGTGTGTATGTGTGTGTGCATGTATGTGTATACACAGGTGCAAACTGAATACTGAATAAGCATAGGTCTTTGAACTTCAGAGCAAAAAGGAAAAAAGCACACATCATGAATACTGAAGACTTAGTTTCTTAACTAAGGCTAGGGCAAACAAGTAATGAAGATGACCGTTCACTGTACAGATATATTTATTTACTGTATATATGCATCTCAGAAAGTGTTGGCATTTTTCTTTTTTTAGTACAATAACAAAATTTTAATGTGATTTAAATATACTTAATATAATAATATAATTTTGATTTTTCTTATGTTCTTCATTACAACCTTGGAGAAGTTGAGAACTATTAATTTTCCTAGTAGACAGCTGTTACTGCTTAGTAGAGTGATTGGACTGTGATATTTGCCATTTAAAAACGTCATTAATACAATCTGAAAATGAAAGAAACTAGGGAAATAAAATGAAATAGCTTCAGATTCCTGCATTTCTCTCCCCGGATTCATTTTTTTTAATATGGTAAAATACAAAATTATTTTAAAAGAAAAATAGTAGGAAAAAGTCCCTGAATCCTTTCTCCATAGTTACTTCTAATGCTATAATAATTAACTCTAAAATAATGGTGCATTAGTTAATCACCATATTGCAATGGAATTTCCATGGATACACATATAATGTGAATATTAATAAGAGGTTAGTTCATCATAATTCATCTTTTAACAATTAATATGAAGTGAATGAATGAATGACCGATTAGTCATTTATTAGCAAAGGAAGATGTGCAATTATGTCCTTTCTGTACTAAACACTTTCTGTTAAAAGATATATTTTCGTCTATAGTAACAAAAATATGATAGGAAAAGGTTAATGTTATGAATACTTCTTCAATTTCAAATCATCATCAGATGTATTGGTACGTATGAGAACACTCTAAGAGCTGTCGCTTGTTTTAATTAGAAAGCACGACTATTCATATGAAATAAGATGGAATCCATAGAGGGTGAAAAACATACTTTTAGACATTAAAATGAATAATTCCATTTGCCTTCCCCCCCCCCAAAAATAGTTGTGAAATGGTTGGACTGGAAACCCGACAAACACCTCATAGAAAGCAGTGCATACTTGGTGGTTCTGAAATTATTCCCCCAAAAACCTGAATTGTTTTGAGGCAGTTAAAAAAATATAAGTTATCTAATTAATTGTTCTAATTGTCTAAGATATTCAGGGCCACAGAAGGCCATAGGTGGCTAGAGTAGACTTTAGTTAGAATGCAGGGTTTCGCAATCCATGTTCTGATACTGAAATCTACGTTTATCCACTGCTTAGCCTGGAGGTTCCACCCAGAGCTCAGGGCAGCTGATTGGGGAAAATTTACAGCTGTACATGAAGGATACATCCTAAGCTTCACACCAGTCTATTAATGCTGGTCTATTTATTGGAAGGAGCTGAATGCTAATATAATTGACCTCTGTGAATTACCTCAGTTGTGGGAACACTTCAGTAGAGAGGAAGCATTTCTACATCACTGCCTTCAGTGCTTTCCTGCTCTGGGAGTACCTAGCCTACTTGTCAGTGTAGTTTGAGCAAAAATGACTCCAGTGCTCTTCTTTTCACCTCTCCCAATGTCAATGTGTCTCACTGAGAACAGAGCTCTTACATTTAAATAGCTCTTTTAATTTTTCCTTCATTTCATATGCATACAGATAAAATAATTATATAAATCTGAATTTGTTTCTTTACTCTTAATCATTGATAATTAAAAAAAAAATTCTTTTGGGAACTCATTTTAACCGGAGAAATTTCAAGTTCATTAAGGAAGTATATGTCCCGACAATCAGAAGCATTTGCAGAGCAGCTTTTAGAAATGTTTCAGCTTTGTATGCATTCTGATACTAATAAGGAAGACAGTACTTCTGTGCAGGAGACTATAATATGCATTTTATGACCATATTTGTCTCCTTCAGCTTTTACAGGAGACAATCTTCAGATTATTTATGAGTGGATAATTAATATTTACATTAATATATTTTAGTCTTATTTAAATAAATCAAGTGTCACAGTTCAATTTTCTAACAGTGACACAAGTCCCCAGTGAGCAGAGGAATATGTTGACATTGACCTCAATGTTCAAATTGCCACAATATAGTCATAAAAAGTAAAGAAAAAAAAAATTAAAAAATCAACAAATCTATCAATTTTTTTTTGCTTGTTTCTTGTTGCTCTAGGGTATGTCCCATCTGGTCCATATTTAGATGAATGATTATGTATGTCACTCAGTACCAGGAAAAAACCTAGTAATTTCATTTGATGTTTACTTTCCAAAGATGAATCACAGTTCTCAGCAATGGCTAGGGAATAGTGCCATGGTAGAAGAAATGTATGTGTTAGTTTATTTTCTGAAGTGTCTAATATGCTCCATTTCATCTGAGAAAAACCTAGAAAAACAGCAATCATGCAATGAGAAAAAGAAAATCGAGATACAACATAGAAGGAAAAGGAGTCTGATGTATGTATATTTGAACAGTATTGAGTTTGCTTCAACAGCATTAATCCGTTTTTGACAGGTGAAGTATCATGCAGAAGTATCTACGAAAGTGCAATTGCTGCTAAAAATACCTTATATTCTTAGAGAAACTTCCGTCCCAAGGACTCACATGAGCTTCATTATTGCCAATTTATAAAACTATGAACTAAGCTTTGCTTAGAAACCAAATTTTCAAAAGAATTTCCTGTTTACCTGGTGACCATTTTTATTACTCCAGCAGCACAAACCAGTGGATGCCTTATCTGGAAAACAGTCCAGAAAAAGGCTGCAGAAGCAGAACAATCCTGTTTGCAGTCTGCATGAAATTTCAGGACTCTGGTTTCCAGCTCAAGTTTCTGTGGGACATTTAGATATCGTGCATACATTTCAGGAGCAAAGCCAGCTGCTCCTTTGCCACTGGGAGAATCTGGAAAGTATTAAGGACAGCCAGAATGACTGGAGAATGGTGAGCAAAGGGTAGGGTCAATTATTAACCCTAATTATCTTCAAGTGTCTCAGTGAAGGTGTCAAGTACTGTCCCCCTTTCACCGATAAGAACAGAAGGACAGGACAGTCTCTGAGCTCTTTCACACATTGATCATTTCTGGTCACATCTAAGACAGCGCTTATTCAGACAGTTCGGAACTGGTTTTTCATCTATGTAGGCATATCATATGATTTTCCTGGTTGCAAACACTAAGGCAATAATTTAAAGCAAGCCTTTAGTGCCTCTGTGCTGTGTCCAGCTTTATGTGTCCTTTTCCAAGTCGCTTTGTCAAATTTCCCAGGGAAATTGACAGTTAGCTCTTGAAGGTGATAAAATATGAGTTGACAAAGTCATCGGTGTTTGTGAGAAAAAGGTACTCGAGACAGACAGCAGTCTTACACAGATTATTATTATTATTATTTCAGTCAAACTTCTGGAGTGCTTTGTGAATGGAAAGAGCAGTGAGACAGCTCTGTCTTGAATTTTCTATTCTTCTCTGTCAATTCCCCTCTTTTTTGGTGTAGAGATGCCCAGTCAGGTTTATCCTAGCAATTCTGAAGATTTCTGTCTGTTGATACCAGAATTCCGTGGAAAATCTAAATGCATTTTCACTGTAATCAGAGCAAAACTGAGAATTTAGGATTTTCAAAGACGAGAAAAATGACTATATTAGGAATACTTAACCAAAATCTAAGATAAACTTTTCATGTGAGTGGGATGTCCTAGTTCTATCTGTATTACTATAGCAACCAGCTAATTATTCCACTCCTCCTCCACTGCCCTTGTGTGCATGGAACCTTTTTTTTCCTTTTAGGATCTATTCACCATCCAAGATATATGGAGAGGTGATGGTGCCAACTTCTCGTTCTGAACTATTTTTGCAAACTGAAATTTCCCTTAAATCTTCCTCATAAAGCAAATCAAAGGGTTTGCAGATAAAAGAGTCAAATCAGTTTGCTTTTTGGAGCACACGCTTTTTAAGACACTGCCTGAACTGGTAATGGTAATGACAGTGATGTACCTCCCAATTTTGCACAGAGCTTCATTTTTGCATCACGTTTCCAAAATCCTCAGGATTTTAAGTGCCAATGTAATCAGAAAAAGCAATAGCAATTTCAAATTTCCTTTTTTTTAAGCATGGGGGTTTGTTCTTTTATTTCCTCATTTTTTGGGGGGTGGGGGAAAAACTACACTGAAAAAATAAAGAAAAACCCCCAGCAAAACCGCTCAAATCCACAAGCCTTACTCCCTGTTGTGGATTTAGTGGAGGAAAGAGGTGTTAGTGGGGTAGAAGTTTGACTCTTCCCTGGCAATCGGCTGCCTCTGTGGTTATCTGCAGAGCAGCTCTGCCTGGCACAGTGTATCCGGCGACCTGCTAGGGCAGCAGAGCCCACATGGCACCGCTTTTGGCCTGGCTGCACTGCGCCCTTCAAAACTGTCTTGAGAAAAGAGTGCAGATGTTCTTAATGAGATATGTTTGGCATCCTGTGTATACACAAGGAAGCAGAAAACTGTGCAGCTTCCTGCTATCAATCGACGAGCAGCCTTGATAAAGCTGCTGCGGAGAGACTGGCTTACTCAGGCCTGCTTAGTGTCATGGAAGTGAAAGCCATTTTGTCACTGACTCATTGTGAGCTCCCTTTAGAAGTCTTTTGGGACAAGGTTGCTTCTTCTGATTCATTTTTATTAGCAGTTAAACTTGGGGAATATGATCAGATTTCCTCTTGACCAACTGCTCGGTGGACAGTTTCAATTTGTTTTTCTTAAATATGAATCACTGTAAAATGTGATGAATAGAGTTAAGAATTACATCTACCTAGAATAAATTAGAATTTAGCTTAAGCTATAATAGCGTTCATGAAGAATTTCCAAACTATCCAACAGAAAGAAGTGACTGTTGTTGTAATTCTCAAATTGGAAGCCCATATGGTTGGTTGACTGAGAGGTGGATGAGGAAAAAGAAAAGGAGTCTTGACTGAGAAATTGCCCTTTCTTTCCCCTTCCAGGCTCCCACTGGGGAAAGAGGAGAGGGAAAGGGAATACATACCCTATGCCTTATTTACATATAAGACTGGTGTTTGTTGGACAACATCCCTCCTCCTGGGATATCAATGTGAAGTGAGAAACAAATGTTCAATTGATTGTTTAACAGCCTTGTCTCTGCTCAGATGCCACTACCAAAACGTGAAGCGAGAGCATAAATAGTGGCAGAAAAGACTAAGTCATCTTCTACTTGTTGAAAATGTCTAACATATATCTCCAATTTTTTTCTTTTTTTTTTTTTTTTTTTTTTTTTTNTAGATTAAAATATTCAATCGTTTTCTCTCTATTGGATGCCACAAAGTAATAAGGTTCTCTCATTTACCAAGCTGACCTATCTGTTCCATGCGGGGCTCTAATTATAAGTCAGGGAGGGAGAAGAAAATGCCCTCCTTAGAAATTTGCTTCAGATTTTTTAATTTTACTTTACAGATCTCTCTTATAATGCATTCCTGTGGTTTTGTTGGGTGAGATGATACTTAGTTTAAGAGTCTCATGCTAAGTTAGTGACATTTCCTTGAAGCTGACTGCCTCCCTGCACAGATAATGAAACATTTGATCAGCTTCCCCACAGGAAACTGATCTTAACTTTTAACCTTTTTTTTCCCTGCTTGGACAAAGCAAAAAAGAAAACATCTTTAAAGTGTGTACTCAATCTAAGGATTAGCTTGTCTTTCTGAAAAGTTTCACAGCTTTTGGCTTCACAGAATTCAGATTTGAAAGAGTAAATGGTTTGGAATATTCAGGGAAGGACAAGACAGTTACTGCTTCATGCTGCATTTGCACATGGATAAAAACTGATTTCAGTTCTGTTGTCAAATTATTTCCATGCTATCTGTAGATAGTTACAAGTATTGCTTTCACCTAGTTCTTAAATGAAACATTCTGTGATTCTGTGATTCACAAGGCTGTATTGCTGTATGATTTGCAGCTTCCTAATGTGAACAGATCTCCATGAACAAAAGGAACAATTTGATTGGTAGAAAGCTAGGGTTACATACATGTTTTGTAACAATTATATTTGGTACAGTATGACATATTCATTTTATCAGCAAGAATTTTCCAATAAAGGGAATGTGTTTAAAAATCTACGTCATTGGCCGAAGAGAAGCCCCTAGTTCAGTGGGCATTGGTCAGTTTCGATTTCCATAGTGGTTTCCTATGACCTTAAAATTTATTGATCCAGGGATTTACGCAATCATAGACGATTTAGAAAACTAGACAAATTACTCTTAATCAGATGAGAAATAATCATTCCTAGATCATATCAACTAAATTAGAATGACTTAAATTAAAAATCCTTTAGGTCAGTTTACTTTATATCTGCCCTGGACTCAATTTATGCCACAAAAGTAAAGGAAAGTAACTATGAGCAGACTTCAAGGTTGTCTTGATAGATTTCTTTCCCTCACCCTCCCTTGATGCATTGTATTTGTTTTTCTCCAGCTGTACTATTATTCACTGTTGCATTGACAGAGAGCTGCTGCTGGACTTGTAATTCTGGATGTTGGCTCTTTTCGCGTTCAGAGACAGAGAGAAAACAGACATAGCAGACATGCAGTTGGAGAGCATTAGGACTTATGTTCTGTTTCCATCTTGGTTCTAAGAGTTTTGAGTTTATCATACCATTCTTGTTATTCATCTGGCTTTTGCCACTACAGTAGAGCTGCCACATTCTTAGTAAAACCCAAGGTATTCTTTTAATTAATGACGCAGGAGCAGTAATTGTGTATAGGATGCAGCTTCCTTTCAGTATTCTCGTTTCTGGTTTTGAAGACTTATTTTTCTGCTTGTTTTAGTAACTTTTGCAGTGTCTTATTCAGTCTGATTTTTTATTTCTTGATTTTTAGTTCTTGACCTTCTAGGAATATTTTACAGCTCTTCTGTACTTTGCTTTTTGCTTTCTGCATTTTCTTGATATCTCTCTTAAAATGTGTAGTCATGTCAGTAGGTCAAGCTCATCTTTCTCCAAATTCATGACCCTTCCCAAAGTGATACCAACTCTTTTCTCTATTTTCATCCATTAAGTCTTCAGGACCTCTTGGTCTCACTAACATTTTGCTGAACTTTATGTGGGAAATATCTCCTATTGAAATCCATAACTTGTTTTTACCAGTCTGTTTTTATTTATCTTTCAACTTAATAGACAGAATGAATTTATGATTACTTCACACATATTCTAGACCAGCTATTCTATCACATACTAATTAGTTTTAATTTTGCATGTAAAATAGAAAGACCTCTTGCTGATCCAGTTGCTACTCGGTGAATAAATTTGCTAGCTATCACATCAAAAAATGGCTGATATCTGGTGATATTGTCCAGTTTGGATATGGGAGATACATTTCTCTTGCAATATAGCCATTGGTAACATTTATATCTCCAGCAGTATTACACAGATCATACAGTTAAATCTGTTTCTGCAAGCCTACAGCAAAACCCCAACAAATACCTGGTAGAATATCTTTTCAACTTTTGCTTAAGTAAAGTTTGAATAAATAAAATTGAATGATATTCAAACACTAGCTCGAATATTTATCAAGCGTTAATTCATCTTGGAAACTATGACACTTAATCTGTCCATTTCAGAACTTATCCTTACATGCAAGAGGTATTTTATATATTTCAGACTTGTGGGCTGTGGGAAATAGAAAACTGTCCTAAGCTAAGGTTCCAAAGTATTCCATAGCCTGGGTAATATTTTAAGACAGTCACTGCCTCTTTTCCTGTTAATAAAAGTATAGCTTCTTTGTGAAAAATGTAACATATGATCCAATATAAATAGAAAATCACCTGAAAGAGTCCCAGTGCAGTCTCATCAAATGTGATGGGAACATATTTAGTGACTTGTCAGCATTTTCAAATGACATTTAAGTTTTCATGTGACAAACTTGGAAAACTACTGAGTCCACAGAATAGAGTTTGATAACCGTTGCCTTGTCCTTTTGCCTGCAGCTTCAAACAAAATACTCAGTGTTAGTATGGATTTCACAAAAGCTTTATTGTTGTTTTCTTTTTGTTTAATAAGATGCACCTCTTTTTCCAAATTAATACATACCAATTAACACAAATGCCAATATGTTTTAGGAATTGTTCTAGTTTCTTAGGAGTTGGAATTTATCACAGCAATTGAGATTAATTTAATCTGGTTGTTTACAGACAAACTACAATCCTGCAAAAGGTCCTGCATTCTTTTTGCTTTCTCTTTCCATCTGCAGAAAATAAACCTTATGCTTAACAATTGAGTTTATTTTTTATTGCTGTGCCCAAGGCAAAATCTCAGATTGGGGTTTGCAATCTCGGAAGACAGACAGATTTAATATATTTGTCACTACCTTGACAGGGGGAAAAAATCGCTTAAATTCAGGTGTAAGAGATGAGCCTTTGTGTAACAGATGTAATCCTCACAATGAAATGTTTTTCAGGCACTCAGTCGTCCATGCTCTGATTAGAAGACACCAGCCTTTGTTCTAATTGGCCTAACTGTAGTCACTACTTTTACTCAGATACTTCCATTTTCCTTACATTACCCAGCCCAAACTTCTGGGGATATTGTGCCCTATTTACTGACTTCATGTATTTCTAAATAATTACAGTATTTTTCTCAAACATAAAAATGCACTTTAAAAGACTGGAAATGGAAAGGATAACATTCTTAACCACAGTAAATAGCAGTAATAAAATTATAGCTCTAGGCTGATAAAAATGGAGTCTTTTTGAAGATCAAACATAGTGTCATGTTCGTGAGTATCAGGTGAGGTGTCCAGGGCTTCAATTTAGAAATACATCTGTAATTGTCTTTTGTCTTTACTTTCTAATTCATATTTAGGGGCTTTAAAGATCTGTTGTAACAGGACTCTTGTTACATTTAATAAGTGCCATGTTGATTGGCGTACTCTAAGTAGGCTTTTCAGTTTGCCTGTGGGGAAATTTAATATAAAAACATTCAACATTCTTTTATTAGTGTTTTTTACTATTCCCAGTCCCATCAGACCTTTGGTGCAAGCAGTGTATTATTGAAAAGCTTATCTGTAAGAAGTGAGCCAAGGGGAAATTCAGCCTTTATTAATATTGACATCATGTTCCTGCACAATGGTTGTCTAAAGAAACTTTTCAATTGGATTTCAACTGCTTTGATGCTGTATAAATGGAAACAACTGAATGCATGATTTAACAGAGAACAGTGAAAAATGTTGCAGCCTCTATGCTCTAACATAAAGCATGTGTTCAAAGATACTACGTGGCTGTATTCTGCAATGTTTTCAGTCAACTTTTAGTTAGGAAACCAGAAAAAAGAACTTCTTTGCTTCCAGACAGACTCCATTTAAAATGAACTTACTTTGTTGCATTTTTAACAATTAAGTCTTGTGATATTAGGTCTTGGACCTTGGTCAAAGGATTCTAGTCCTGTCTCTCTTAAAAAACACTGTGCAAATTTGGCCTAATTGTTTAATGGACCAGATGTCCTGGCAAAGCAAAAATTGCATAGGATTTGGAGTTGGGAAGCCTCATTTTCTAGCCTGGACTCTAGCTTCAGTCAAAAATCCCTGAAAATGACAAATTTCCCGATAATATATCTTTAAGACATCTAGCTATACATACTCATTGTAACATTTTCATAAAGCAAAAATACGTATACCATTACAAATTACAGGTGGAATACATCCCGCATGGACTTGGTTTTAGCAGTGTTTTAATTTGAAAACAGCAATGGAGAGGTAGAAGATTTGACAGCATCTGAGCAGGAAAATGGAGATCTAATCCAGTTATTTTCTCATGCTAAGGAAGAAAGGATGGAAGAGTTAAAGCTGAATTCTTACACTGGCACAATGCATGGGCACTGTGACCTACAGCCCTCCTGATGAAGGTAAGTCACTGTTCAATAATGAATTTAAGGTTTTCTGGGCCAGAGATAGAGGATGTAATAAAGTCTGACTCTATAGACAGCTCACTAAAGCACTCATTCAGAAGTGCTTGGCCTCCCCAAATCTGTAGCTATGTCTCTATTTCAATTCATTATTATCTAATAAATAGTGTCCTTAGTAGGTATTCTTTTTCATTTCAGGCTTGGGCCATTTTAAGTTCTTGTCCTGGCTTCTGCTTCAATGGAGTTAATTTTCTTCATAGTAGGTGGTACAGTGCTCTGCTTTGGATTTAGTATGAGAATAATGACGATATGAAACTAATGGTTTAGTTGTTGCTAAATTGTGTTTATATTAAGACAAGATCTTTTCTCTCATCCCAGCCAACCAGAGAGGAGGCTGGGGATGCACAAGAAGTTGACAGGGTACATAATCGGGACAGCGGACCCCAACTGACCTAAGGGATATCCCACACCATGTGGTGTCACGCGCAGCATAAAAACTGGGGGAAGCAGGAGGAAATGGGGAATGTTTGGAGTCGTAGCGTTTGTCTTCCCATGTCACTGTCATGTGTGATGGAGCCCTGCTTTCCTGGTGAAGGCCGAACACCTGCCTGCCCTTGGGAAATTGTGAATGAACTCCTTGCTCTGCTTTGCTTGCACACAGCTTTTGCTTTACCTATTAAACTGTCTTTATCTCAGCCTACGAGTCTCATTTTTTCTCTTTCAAGTCTCTCCCCTGTGCTGCCAGAGGAGTGAGCGAGTGGTTGTGTGGGGCTGAGTTGCTCGCCAGGGTTAAACCATGACATCTGAAGAGTTTCTCTTTTCTTTCTGTTAGTAAGAACAATGGTGCTTGAAAATCTGTCTTCCAAATAAGAGTTTTTCATTGTGCCGCAGAAGGACTTTTTGTGTTTTACACCAGGTACCTCCTGGCAACCGTGTACATTGTAGCAGAGTAATCATAAATGCTTTTTTCTCAAACGTTATTTAAGTTTGCCCTGTATAAAATATGTTGTATAGTCACTGAGGACTTCAGCTATGCATCATAGGGGAAGATAGGTAGATGGTGGTGTTGAGTGTTGCAGACTTGCAAGTGGGTTTTGATGGTGGGACCACATTATAAAATGTTTCCATTACAGCACAAACAGACCCATGAGAAGGGCTGTTATTAGGTACTGAATATATTAAAGATTATTCTGTATGATTCACAGAGCTGAGTTTAGATGCTATTCCCTTCCCTCCTACTTATTTCTGCTGCTTTTTCATTGCAATAGCTTTTTCAGTGGTCTCATAAGGTGGCCTCTGAGATGTGGTGGTCTCAGAACAGTCACATGCTTCATGAAAAAATGAAGTACTTCATGTTCTGAATTTCAAAATATTTAAGAGATTATGTCATTGGGCCTAGGGGAAGTGGAGATGACTCAACACGATAAGCAATCTTTTCCTGACTTTAAACTTTTTTTTCGCTTAGTAGACTCACAAGTCTCTGAGTCAGTGTAATTTAAACTAATGAGGAGTCCAAGAGGATAGCAACAAAACAAACAGGACATCAAGAAATAGCAATAAAAATTACTAGGTCAGTTCAGTTTCGTGAAGACACAAAGCCGTGATGACAACTGTAATTTATGCAACCTCTACAATATGCCAGACATAGGACATATTTTCAAAGGAAAAATATGAAGGACATAGATGCAGTTCTGATGTTCGTTTTACTCCCCAGAATTATTACAGTTCTCTAGGAGTATTACATAAATTGATATCAGTTGAGATATCAGCTGAGGTATTTGAAGGAGCTCCTAGCCTACAAGATGGAAAAAAAGGAGAGATTTAAAAATCAAAAGAAAGATTGATCTTTTTTGTCTTTTTTTAGCCTTAATTTTGTTTTAACTTAAGTAATAGGAATGAAAGACAAATAGTCACCTTCAATCCAGAGCATCATATGAAGGACTGAGAAAATCTGAAGGCTGCTCCAGCCTGGAGGTCTGTGAGGGGCTTTTTGTTTTATTTGAACAACAGTATCTTAGGGCCTATGCAATTAAACTTTTCATAGCCTTGCTTTCTTGATCTGAAAAAATTAGATGCCACTTGTGAGAGGAGGTGTAGGCGTTCATATCTTCTTGGATCTTATTTCAGACTTCTTAAGGTAACCATCTAAAATAATTTGAATGAATCATGGGGTTTTTTGCAACTATCTCTCTCCATTGTTTATACAGGGAGCCTAGGAAACTGGCTTAGGCTACGTGACTACATTTAGACAGTGGAAGAGATATGTCAGGATAGATGCTTAGTTTTAAATGGCCAAAGATATACGAAAGGAGTATCTGCCTAAATGTTTATTTAGTCAGCAAGCTGGTGAGGGGAGTAATCTCTTTAGCTGGAAAATAAAGACATGTTGCTTTCAAATGCAGAAGCTTATTGACACAAGACTCTAAGCAGAGGAAGATACTGTAAACAGTAACTATGGAGACATGCAGCTGATACAATACTCTGTAATGTCTAGCAATTGTAGAAATACATTTTTTGTTGGACGGCAATAAACACAAATGGAATTGGGGAGAGCAAAAATTATGCAAATGCTTATCCATAAGCAGCAACTGTACTTAATGTGAAACTTGGCAGGCGCCACTATCAAACAGATTGTTTCTAAAGCCAAAGAACACTTCAAATTAGGTACTCTTTTGTTAAGTCTCCTAAGGCATTCCTCTCCTTTTCAGAAGTCATTTAATTTACAAACTTAAGACATAACAGACAATATAGTATCTTGTATTTTTTCTAAGTATTGGCTCAGATTCTCCAATTCTTTCCTCGAGAGCAGAGTCCCAACAGCTCAGCTACCTGGTCTTTCTGACTCTCATGCTATCCCAGTGCACTGTTTTAGACACTAACACACTTTAACGGGAGTGATAAAGGGATCTTGTTCTGAAAGATGAAGCTTGAATCCCTTTTACAGGAGCCAGCTCGGGTTGTCACAGTTGTGCTGAACTTGAGTTAAAGGGAGTAATGAAGCAGAGTCTGCTGCTAAATAGAAGTCAGCCTGGGAATGACCCAAGGACCAGGTGAAAGAGACCAGCTGTGGTAATGTTACTGAAGGCTGACTCCACCCTAGACACACTTTTTTTTGAAAAGGACAAGATGAAGCCCTCTGAAAAAAATCCAGGGAATAAACCAACAATTAAACAGTGTGAATAAACAGGGACCAGAGCTTCAGTGCTCTCTCCAGTCTTCTTTTATTGTATCAATGTAGACACACCAAGCAGGCTCTCATCAACATTAATAAACTATTAGCAGTGCATCACTATCCTTTTTACCTCTAATTTTGGGAACACAGTGCTGAAACATCCATTCTGGCTAGCACAGGACCAGCTTAAATTACAGGAGTTTGTTTCATTTCTCTGCCATATGAAGGATACTTGACTCTTTTCAGATCTAAGCTGGCTTTGGCAGCAGCATAATCATATTTGCATTTGCGCCTGAGCTAATAAATCCAGCCAGATCCATGCTGTCTCTGAGCAGAGTCAGCCAGAGTTGTGGCAGTTCACAGCGTGGCTAGTCCATAAAGCAGGTACCTGAAAAATGGCTGTGACACCAGGAAAAAATGTTTGTGTCTTTTGGCCTTACACTGCATTATTACTTCACAGGCTGCAATTTTTGCTTGCAAAGAACAAAACAAAAGAGCCCCACCCTGAGATGAGAACACTTGGTTTCTGAGAATAAACATAATTACTGCTGTGTATTTTAGACAACAGTAAATTAAAAATAGAACATTAGTATCTCACAGGAGAATTCTGTCTTTTACAGTATGAATGATGATTATATACACTCCGGGTATTTAGAAACATAGTTCATGTGGTGTGGAAGAAAAAAATGTTTCTATACTTAATAGAGTAGACTGCACACTACACTAAGGAGCTGTATGATTTCACTCTTGAGTTTTTGATAATCTCCAGATAAACTTATTTTATAAAGTGGCAGAGTGTACTGCCATGAGGGATCTCTAAAAACTTCACAATACAGTTATTATATAAATAGTAGCTATGAGAAATCAGTCAAGTTTCTAGAGTGACACATGAGATTCAGCAGGCTCACGGTCCACAGAATTTAAATTAAGGCAATTCAAATTCTGGCCTTTGTGCTTGTTCCACAAAAGGATGACAGGGATTTTTATTTGTCTTGGGACTTTCCCCAGCTTTGCCTTGTGTCCGGTCAAAAAAAAAAAACAAACTTTTTCAGGTAAAATCTACCTTTATCAGATCTAAATTGAAAGCAGAGTGTTGGCATATGCAGGAACAAACAAGAAAAGGAGCAAGGGCAGCTGAAGGGCAGTTTGGAACTGGCAGCAACAAGTTGATAGGGATGAAAAAGGAAAAGTGCCTGAAATTGCCTCCAAAGCTCAGTGCAAACTGTTTCTACCTTGACAGTGTCCAAGTAAACCTTCTTCCACTGGCTGGCTCTGGCTGCAATGTTTAGAGGTGAGTAGGAGTCAGCGTGTTCCGCGCAGAGAGGGCGGACACCCCTCAGCAAAAAGGCTGCAATCCTGCCTCGCTGTGTTCTCTGTTGTGTGGTATTTCTTTCAGTGAGGCATGTCAGACCTGCTCTTTTGGCTATGGCTTTAAAAATATCAACAGGCCCCTGAAATTCCTTGTTTTCCACTGATTGTTTTATCTGACTTCAGGGAAAAAGATCAAGCTTTGCTGGACAGCAAAAATTACAGAATTCCTTAAAAAGAAAATACATGCAATTATGTGAATCCTGTCATAAGGTGTGAGAGCAGAAAAAAGGAGCAAATTAAAAATAGCACGAAAGAAGAAAACTACAAATAAGTGGAGGTACAAATAAGTATTGTTACTTATTTAACAAAGCATTGGTTTTGCCCTGTCTCCCCTTCTGTGAAATAAGAATAGTTAGTTTAATTAACATGGTTAAAGAAGTGAAAAGCGAGAGCTAAAAATTTTGCAGGGATATATTCAAGCTGTAGGTCCCTGTACTGCAAAAAGGAAAATGGAAACTTCTTTTCAGAAGGAGATTTTTCCTGCCTTGAAAGACTTCTGCAAAGCAAAATCAAAATCACACATAAAAGCAAATACACACTCATAAAAACATTGAAACTCATGGCACTTCTTATGATTAGTAAATACCAAAACATACAAAGGACGGAGTGCACGATGTCTCTTGCAATAGAAAATACAGTTTCATAAAAAGGGAAATTTTAATGACAATCTCAAAACCTTACAATTTGACAGTACTATTTTCTCCAGGAATTTAAACCATCATGTTTTCTCAACTCTAAACTTCAACAAAATCCCCTTAATTGAAAGTTAGGACTTGTGAACGACAAACATATGAGATTGATAAGCCGCACACAGAAAGCTACTAATGAGGGTGTTAAAGTTTCCAGCAAATTATCCTAAAGATATTTTATTATACATGGAAGCCTTCTGCTAACATGTAATGATATCTTGGAAGAGTGCTTTTCAGATCCCTGAAAACTGAACAGCAGCTGAAAAACTAGAAAGCCTAAAAGACATTACAGTTCATCATAAAGCAGACTTGGATAAAATAGGTTAGCTCGTAAATCAGAGCTATAGAATCGACTGCAGGGTAGCTAAAACAGCGGAAGCAGTACTATTTGCAAAGGAACTACAACTCCAAACAAAGCATCTAACCAATAGAAAACAAACACATTAAAAGAAAGGAAATTAGTGAAGTCATTACACAAACCCAGCTGGGAACCCAGCTGTTTAAAGATGAAGCAAGCACTCTAATTCTTGATCTTTGGGAGTGTCTAATTAGAAAACAAACTAAAAAAGTTTTTCTCCAAGACAGTATTAAAATAAAAATAAAAAGAAAGATTCCTTTCAAAATCAGGTTCGTCTGTTGTGACGGTGCAGAATTTTGGAATAACCAAGAAAAGATAAGTGTTACTACTGCAGAGTTATGGAATCAATTATACTTAAATAAGGGCTTCAATCTGCCCAGGCATAATTCCGTGACGTTATGTATGAACAGCTTTTGTTTTGCAACTTGCCTGTTGTGCTTTTACCCCACGGTTTAAAACATTAAATAGATAATTTGGAAGACTACAGTGTTAATCACCCTCCTTGAACAAACCAATCAGGCAAGTACTGCCCTGTTGAGGACATAATGGCAAATGGTACTTCAGACCACAGGCCATGCACCTCCATCCAGGGCCACCTTACCTGCAGGAGATGCAGCAAGGCATGTTCGTTTCATTACAGCATTGCCGTCCCAACTTGGCACTTCTTCATTTTCATGGCACTACTGCTTTGATATTTATAATTTTAACACACCAAGGAATAAGAAGGTTATTGCAGGCATAGGGATCAGATTGGCAGAAACGAGCAGGAGAGCATAAAGGAGACTGGATTTGAAACAGTACAGATAAAGATACACTAACTGTGGGATAAGTGTAGCACTACTTCTGACTATATGCATGTAGCAGTTTTAAGATTTTAGAGAAGATAAATGTGAAGATAAAGAGATTTTCTGAAAGAGACTACCTATGTAATCATTCTTTTATTTTGGGATTATTGTCATTAGACTCAGCGCGAAAGCTGAAAGAATGTGAGACCCTTTTCTCAGTTGATTTCAAAACACACCTCAGATTGTCCTCACAATTCTCTGAAACAGAATTCGCTTTAACTTTCTTTTTTCCAAAATGTTGCATCACTCTTTATGCTCCTTACACCTTCAAAATCTCTTTACTGTTGTTATTAGTCTTACCTACTGTTGTTATTACCTTATCTACTATAAAGGTATCATTTATGTCAATATAATGGTTGTGTTTAAGCTGCAGTAGTAAAACAATTTCCCCAAAACGATTTGGTTCTAGGGTGCCATCCACTGAAATGCTAACACTATCAGCCAGAATCCAGTATCAGACAAAGTGAGGTTTAAATTTTCTGAGGATTTAGGGCAAGGAAAGGATCTCGAGGCATCAAGAATGGTATAAAAAATTACATGAAGCATGACTGTGCGGTGAAATTGTTTTAATGTGCACTGACTTTTTAAGAATGCTATGAGTATGCTGAATATTAAGCCAAGACTTGAAGATATTGGTGTTAATCTTTGAAAGAGTACCTCTTCTTACATTATATTAATAAAACTTTAAATTGCTATTATAAAAGAAGCATGCGGGTTCAGTTTTACAAAAATGTATTATCCATCACTAACCAGTTATTATGCAGGCTAAATTAATTGAAGATATTTTATTAAAAATACCTTACTTGTATGTAGTGTTTTCATCCCTCCATTGGTTCAGCCATTCATTAAATTAAAATCTATCTTTCTTCTGAGTTTTCAGGCTACCCTCTCGTCTGGATTGCATCCACATCACAAAGATTTAAGTTTGGAGAAAGTCTTCTAGGATCCGAAGATATGAGAACCTGCTATTTTCCTTTTCCACTCTATCTGTAATGTTTAAGCTGTTTAGCTTGCTTTCTCAGTTCCCCCCTTTGATGCCCGGTCATCTTCCCTGTCAGGAAACATGATATACAAATAACCATCCTAGCAGTTAGACAGATGCCTGTGGTTGTGTAGTGGCCATTTTCCAAATTTCAAGATGGATAATTATGAGCAAGAAAGAAATTTTGGAAGAACTCAGGCAAAATCTCTCCTGAGATGGCCCATCACAGAACAGTCTGCCTGAAGGTCCTCCAGAAGCAGTTCAGACAAGGAAGGTCTCACTTTGAGCCTTACCTTTCCAAATCTCTCCTGAGCAGTCCTGTTAAATACACAGAAATATTGAGATTATGATGTAGAGGATTGCTATTTGGGGATTTTAAAAAGTGTAGGTCATTAACTAACATTAATTAACATCACTTACAGTAAGAAGTGAACTTGGTGGGCAGCTGACAGGAAACCTATCTTGACATTATTCTAGCAAAGAGGTATATTTCTGTTTTGAATCCATTCACTGACCCCCTCTTTGAAAAAACTCAGTGCTCAATAGAAAAAACAATTTGGAATTTAAAACCACATATAAATATTTAGCATGCACACAGACAATGCCTGCCCAAGTATCTCATATTTTATTTGGATGAGGACCAGCTCTTCTCGTAAGCTTTCAATCAACTTTTTAAGAAAACTGATTCTGCCAGGTGGGAAATAAAGGATGTTTCAAAATATTGTATACTTAAATGAGTTGTTAAAAAATTAAATTTCTCAGCAATTATGTAGTTCAAGGGACACAAGTGCACTTGAAATTTGGGCAAGGTGCATGGGGGTTTCTGTACAATTCTGCACAAGCAAGCGATCTTGAGACCGAATATGATTCCTAGATAATACCTTGAACTTGCTATTCCATCTTTTCCCCCTATCTTTACATTTTTTGGTTTTAACTATCTCAGTTTTCCTGTTTCCTTTTCTTCTACCCGTTTTAACTTGCCTTGCATTTGTTTGTCATGTCTTATTAAGAATGAAATCTCTCCAGGGCAGGAAACTTGTCTTATTTATTTTTGTAGAATTCAGAACAAATATATGGTATTATGTAAATTATTTTAATTTAAAAATAATAATAGTTTCCTATCAAGTCTAATTTTGAGGTCTGTGCTCAATTTTTCTCTAGTATGCTTCTTATGTTGTTGCCAAGTTAAGTATTTTTCTCATGCATATTTAAATACTTACCTTTCCTTATTGAGTGCCTAAATTAATTTACTTTACTTAAGCAGCTGGTTTTCCTATGAGAAGTCCCAATTTCAGGGGGCAAATATATAGGCCCTCTAGAGGTAATAAGAATTTTACCATTTACTTCAGCAGGGACAAGATTTCACCCACAACCTCAGCTGGCGGTGGTCCCTGTGCCATGAGCTGCTATTAAACTGCAAGGTAAACTCTGATTCCAGCTGCCACTGAATGGGGGAGAATAGACAAATTATTTCCCCTTTCATTCATTTCAGTGTGTAAAATCCTTTCCTAGTGATACTCAGTATCACTTTCTTTGACTTTTACTTTCCTTTATGGTATCCTCCTTTGACTTCAGTTGCGCTCACTCTTTAGCACGAAGGTTGTTTTTCCGTGATGTCCACCCTTCAGCAAATGAACATCTGCTGATGCTCTGAGCTCCACTTTTCTTATGCCTTCTTGTTGCAGTGCCTCAGCCCTCTGAGGGGCTGCGGAGCCCTCCTGTACGTCGAGCTTTTCCCCTTTCCTTGCAGTGGTGGGAGCAGACTGAGGGGGAGGAGTCACAGTGATAGTGCTTTCTCTCCTTTTCCCTTGTAGTTGGGGTGATTTCCTGGCATCCCCCTGTTTATTAAGTTCAAGCTGAATATGCACTTTCTTATGTTAAATATGTATTCCCTCATTGACTATGTATTAGGTTCTGGAACCTTCGGTTACCCTCGATGTCCCACTGGTTCATCCCTTCCTAGTCCCTCCTCCCTCCCTTCCTGTTCGGTACCCTGGCTGTCCCTCAGATGTTTGCTGTTCTCTGATTGGTTGTCGTGTTCCCCTTTTAACCCTGGACCCTCCTTGAGTTTTTGTTCTTCGTCCCTGGACCCCTCCAGAATAAACCATATTGCTGGAACCTACACGAAGACCCTTCCCACTCCTTTATCTCCGGCGTCTTCCCCATCCAACACCTCAGCGAACACCCCTTCCCCACTCGGGAAGGACAGCACAGCAATAACAGCAGCCAGCTCCTGTCAGCAGTGGCCGAGCCCTGTGGCCAGGGACGCTGCAGGACAGCCGCAGATTCCCTCGAAGAGGGGTGGCTCGAGGGAAGGTAACGCGGCGCCTTCTTTACCCTCTGTTTTCTTTGGGTTGTGTTCCCCCTCCCACCCATATAGTGAGCTCAGTCTTTCCCAAATATTTTCTTTTTTTTCATTCTAGTTCTTCCATGTCTACTCTCCTAGCCCCACATTGTCTAATAATAGCATTCTCTTTCTTATGTTCACTAGTGAAAAGCAAAATCTCATCTCCTGAAGAAGCCAAATATTATTATTATTACCCTTACTTTCCAAACAGGAAAGCAAAACAGAAAGGCAGTGAATAGACAAAATACGAGAAGGAATTGGTGTTTAGATCTGGGATTAGCACAGAGAAGACAATCTGCAATTTGTCCCATGGTTGAGATTTTCTCCCAGTATTGGGATATTCGTCTCGTGGCCGTGGGATTATACTGCCTGTTAAACTGAAGCAGGCAACAGCCACACTGTCATTTTGCAGCAGCTTGGGCTGCTTCCACTGTTTGGAGCTCACAGAAGAGCCCCTATGAAGTCAGGGATTAAGTATAAATTACACTGAATGGGCTGAGATTAGTTTTGGGAGTCACAGCATCCAGGAATGCAAGAGGTCCCAAGCTTTACAGACATACGAGTGTGTCTTTGATACACAGACCTAACAGTCAATATGCCCTGGTAGTCTCTGCACAGACTATATCGTATCTCTCTTTAAGAGGAAAAAAACCAACTCAAACCCCAAGCAAAAATAAATTTAAAAAAATTAAGCCATCCTCCTAAGTAATTTCTTAATGTGTGATTTCTTATAGGAATATTTTCACCCTGTCTTGTTAATTCTTGAAATGAGTGCTAAAGTATTTCTACTGGCAATGGATTTACGTTATGCTAGCACAAGTATAGAATGCTTCAGGAGGAAAAAGAAAGGTGAATTTTAATAAAACTGAAGAATAACCATCGAGCGTGTTTGTTTCTTTTAAACATTGTACACAGCTGTTGTAAAGCTGGCAAAGACACATGCCAGAAAGCTACATATCTGATACTACAAACTGTTCGTTTCGCACTTTATTCAGCAACAGCTGGTAAAATGGTATTTAAGAAGAGTTTTGATTTAATCTAATGAGAAACTACGTTGCAATGTACTGTACTGCCTGAAGAAAATAATTGGATGAACATTGATTTTTATGTTGCTATAATAGTTTCATTTTCAATAAATAGGAATTTATATGCACAGTTATTTGCTACCATTCCTCTCTCCATATACAGGCTAGAGATTTGCTTGCAACCAAACCAAACCAAACTAAACAAAACAGTCTTGAAATGAAGTTTAGCTAGTTGAGAACTGACAGAACTGGAAAAGACCTCCCTCAAGATTTGTTTTATATTCAGCTGACATAAGACCGAGCTGGTGTCAAAGGGAACCAGAGGGTGGGACCTAGAGAGAGGCAGAAAGAAATTAGGGCACACCAATACCAACATGAAAGGAGCATAAACAGAAAACAGAGCATGGAGAGTAGCATAAACCAAACTTCACTGTTCAGTTTCGTATATACACCAAATATTTGAATTATTAAATATCTTATTTATGTATTTTAAGAATGACATAGTTCTTAAACACACTAAGACAAGACAGCAGACAAAATGTATCATCCACAAGAGCTCTGACTCCAAGCAGCTCTTTTCTTCCATTAATATGAATACTATTCGAATTTTGCTTATTTTACGTCAGTGTAAATCAAGGTCACAATCAGGTCTGAAAGACTGTGTTTACTGTGAAATGAAGCAAGCAATGAGCTGGAAACTCAATAATTCACACTAATTAAGTGTTACTTACCTTACCATTTTGCACTAAAACTGTCTCTGTCAAAGGCAGGTCACACCTCTGAGAATAATTCACGCAGTGGACCTTACCTCAATGTCCAAACCACACAAGACGTTATCCCTTCTCCCTCAACAGCCTCCTACTTTGTTCCAAGAGACTTTTCATTCCTGAGCACCCTCATTGTCTTCAGGCACACAATTCCCCTCAGCTTCATGTTATATATCTTTAATCTTGTAGATGGAAACACAAGTCCTCACATTGATTCAGACTCTTAGAACTGAAAATACACACACAGAAATAAAAATGCAGTGTAAGAGCCACAGGGAGACCTTCTAGGAAAGAAATGTGACCCAGCAATTGAGGACCAACAGAGAAACTGGCCTGAACCAATGTGGTGACGAATCAGTGTGTACCTCGTGTTCTGGTTGTCAAGGATCACTCCGTGGATGTGCCGTGTAGACACAGGTGCCACCAAGACAACAAAGTTCTCTTTTGAGTTCTAAATGGAAGCGCAATTGCCAATGAAGCAATCATGAGAAAACCAGGGTCTTACGTGATTCTTCTGTGGATGGTTTAAATCCATTCATATTCCAGAATTTCTTGGTAGTTATTTTGCAGAGGCTGACTTAGTAATGCACACCATCAGCCATTTCTGAACAGTTTTACATATTTCCAAGCAGGCTTTTTTTCTACATATTAAGAATGAGCCCTGTCATGTAGTCATCCTTTGGATGATTACAACTTCAGCTTAAGTTTATTGGGACTTTTGAGTATGCCTCTAATACAGGATGAAAAGCGCTCATGACATCTGATACCTATTAATTTGGGAATTCACAATTTAATACCTTCAGTGTTATGAGTGTCTTACTTATTTGCAAATACATTTCAAAGTGTGTTTACTTGTGCTTATAATGACATTATGCTGAGAATATTTCCCCCTCAAAGGAATTTATCATATTTTGTTTGCTATTACTAACATGTTTTTTGAGCTGTTAGTCTGAAACAAATATTTAGACAAGTGAAGGAAGTAGTATTATTATTTCTCCCATTGCACATTAGTAAAATGTAAAGTACTGTGCACCTAGATTGTTATCTGTTTCTGATGAAGCTTGTGATTATATTTTCTGGGTTTAGTTTGAAAGCTAAGACATCTGTTTATCTGGTGCATACAGAATAACTCTCATGTCTCTTCATCTCTTAAATTTTCAAAGGCTTTCATTCTGTTTTAAATCCTTTGAAGAAGCAGTAATCAAAGACAAAAATTATCAGAGGTACATTTTTGTTTTCCAAACAATGAAAATAACAACGCTCATCATACTCCGATTTCAGGCACTTGCAATGAAACTTCAAACCTGGAGATTTGCCACAGAAATCAAAAGTAATATGGGTAGCAGCAAACTCCAAAGTGCTGGCTGGATTACAGTTAATATGGGTATACCCCCCCTAGACTTCAATTCATCATATAAATTTAAACCAGGCATTTAAATAATAAAGACCAATAAGGCAATGCAAAGACATCAAAAAACATATCCCATCACAGCATGACAATGCATCAAAGTTTTCTTCTTCTCCTTTTTTTTATTCAGATAAAGAAACCAGGGAGAATAACGGTGAAATGCCTTTGTAGCGCAAAAGCATTCCGAAAACAGAACATTGAACAAACAATATTTTGCCATTCAAAACTGATTTTCAATTTCAAAACTTATATTGAAACAATATTTTGCAAGAAGGAATCAATATATTCCTGTAAAGAAATTGGCATTACGGTTGAACTACTTTAAGTAATATTTTTTTCTTGCCAAATCTATTCAAATTACAATTTTACTTAGCACTTGAGGGGAACACTAACAGAGGTCTTTCTTGAAGAACTGAAAAGTTTTCTATGTATTTTTCTTTCATTTATTGCTTCTACACACACCTCCAGTATGATCATGCCATTTGGAATAACCTTTGGGCAGACGAATTAGGAGATTTAGTCAAGTTAAGAATAGTGGGAATATGTGAAATGTTTTTTTCAAAACTCCAATTAATTTGTGGCAGATTTGAATGCCATGGGTAAAAGCTGGCACAAACCTGAAGTCAAACATGATCTTTGAAGATTTGCCTATTATCTTTTGTTTTATTAGAGATTAGCATGATGAGGATGAGAGTTAAGAACAAATTCTATATTCAATGAATTCCTGCTGTCCAGATTTAGATCCCTGCACTGTAATTGCCTACTTTACTAATCATCCTTTAGAGTCAATGCAGACAAACATGTTTTGCTAGTCCCCCCCTCACCTGACCTATCATAGACTTCTGCTTCAAAATGAAGTGAATTGCAGCCCAGAAGCATCTAATAACAGGATCTTGAATGACCAATTCACTGGTAGCTCACATCTACATTACATATATATACACATATATATATATGTCTGTATTTGGTTAAAAGGATTTCATACTAGGTATGTGCATTTCCTTCAGTTTGTAACAAGTCTTTGGTTGTCCCAAACATGAACTGTAGATCAAGAAAAGGAAGGAAGGAAGGAAGGAAGGAAGGAAGGAAGGAAGGAAGGAAGGAAGGAAGGAAGGAAGGAAGGAAGGAAGGAATTAACTAGCTTTCTGAACTGGGCACAATTTTCTCCTTAAAGACACATTCCTCATTTCATTCATCAGTATTCTTACAGCTGCCCAGCCACTGAAATTAGGCTGAGAACATATTGGAAGAAAAAAAAAGAATGTGATACAGTATCGTTTCGGTCCTCAGCGTTCACTCTGGAGTGCACAGCAGACATCACACATGGTCACAGTCCTACAGGTCCAACAGGTTCAACCCTGCACTCAGCACTCTGCACAATGACCTGTGATGAAACTCTGAGGGGTTACTGTGCCAAGATTGTGCAGCCTTGTCATGCCTCTCATCACTTTGGATACCAGTAGTACAAATATGCAAATTCCATCTTCACAGCTGCACTGACCAGGAGGAGATAACTGCTGTGCTGGAAAGCAGAGAGGAGCTTTCAAAGATGCCAAGGTTTTTGAGCTGGGACCTTTCCTTGGTTTGTTACTGATGTGTAGCACATAGATATCTAGCATGGAGAAGTAAAAAACCAATTATCTATCACTCAAAAGTAGCTAAGAAACTGTGTTCCTGCATATTTCTGAAACATCAGTTTCCCTTATCCCTACATTCTCTTTTTAAACAAGCGTAGTTTGATTAGATCACTAACGATCAAAATAGGCTTTGACAGGAGCAACTTTCAGTTCATTTAATGACACCTGAGTCCTTTGCCCCCCGCAAAACCACACATACATAATAATAAAAAAAAAAGATTAAAATTAAAAAAGAGCGTGGGATTTTTCTAATTTTAAAAATTTGAAATTGTTGTTCTCACTTGTTTTAAAAAGCTCATTTTGCTCTCACAATTCATCTTTGAGACTGCAATGCAGTTTACATCAGTTTGACTAGTCTTAAAAGAACTGCAGCAAGTGCTAAAAGTGGAAGCTTTCCTCCATGTTATCCTAGGACTACATGTTTGCTGTCTGTGAAGAGCAGTGCTGGCTTTCAATCCTGTTGGCTCAGGGCTGCACTCACAGCCCTGTAGGCAACTCGGAGTGTGGCTTACAATGGCATTGAGATGATTTAAACCCAAACTGCTACTAAAAGTGCTAATTTCCTCAATTCTTCCTCTGCCC
Source organism: Mohoua ochrocephala (assembly GCA_013398855.1). Classification (NCBI taxonomy): domain Eukaryota; kingdom Metazoa; phylum Chordata; class Aves; order Passeriformes; family Acanthizidae; genus Mohoua; species Mohoua ochrocephala. The sequence goes on along the minus strand of VZTA01015412.1, from coordinate 25,103 downwards.
GCATATTCCACTCCCACACCCCCCATTAGCATTTATGCAAAAGGAACTGATCCAACTAAAAAGTTTTAGCACTTAGGAAGCTGGGTGTTGGACCAGTTCCCAGATCTCTCTTACAAGGTAGCCATAAGATCTCACGTGCTGGCACAAGGGAAAAGGTGGGAAAAGAGAAAGAGAGGAGAGAGGTTGGAGGGATCATCTTCCTTAGCAGCATTTTGTACTTAACTTAAATTAAAGTGTTCATGAAAGCACAGCCTAATTTAATTCACATTTCCAAGTTCCTCGGTGTTTCCAAGATAGATGAGCGACTGTCACACTCTCTGACTCTCAGTTCTACCTCCCTCCCCTCCATCTGGGAACAACCTCCAGATGCTATCATCACAGCAGCAAAAGAGCCCTCAAAAGCATATTTGCCTGTCAGCTGGGTAGTTGACTTCAATTAGAAGTGTGAGGAGTTTTGTCCTATAGGTCGCAGGTAGACTTTCCTAGCCAGATTGGGGTGGCTAACAAATCTATTCGGGTCCTTTGCCTTTACCTGCATGATTTGATTTTTTGGGGAAGGAAAATAACAGTAGGGTCAGCTATACATATCTTATGACCTTGATCTAAATGGAAAACATAGAATGAAAGTAAAAACCTGAGCAATTATTGTGAGGAAAATTTAGATTTTCAAGCTGCAGTTACAAAAAATGATAAATAGAAAAGGTGACGGAGATCAAAAGCAAAGAAGGAAAGAAAGTAAATAAAACTGAATATATAGTCTTTTTAATATACTAGCATAGTGAAAATGGTGGCATGAAACATCCAAAATACATTGGTGGGTCTTCTGCCTCAAATGGACAGATACTCTTTTAAAACCCACGAATAATTGTGTCTTAATAAAACTCATTTCAGTGTGAATTTCAAAAATATTATGAGAACAACTTTTGCATGCATTTGCATATTGAACCCCTATCTGTCGTAAACCAATACACTAGTAAGTATTCCACAGTGGCAGAGAAAAAGACCCAAACAACTGATTCCTTTGTTGAATATAAGTCTAAGATGGTACATGGCTTAATGACTTTCTTTTTCTACAGAAAATGATCATTTCATCTTTTTTGCCTTTTGGCTTTCAGCAGGTCTGTCTCCCTCTTCTGCCCTGGGCGTTTGCTCCCCTCTCCACCTGGAAGAATATCCCACTGCTCAGCTACAATGTGCGTGTACAGATCATTGACCCAAATACCAACTCAGGTGTATTTGGCCACTCTTTAAGGAACAGAATGCCTGGGACTGTGAGATAAGGTAAGACAGCTAGTTTTAAAAATTGTTTTAAAAAAGTAAAAGGAGCTGTGTTCAGAAGACTGAGTTTTAACAAGCAATATCTAGAACAGATTTTGGACCCTACACGTGAGAGAATTTTGAAGTGTAATCCATCCTGCCTCTTATCCTCTCTGCCATTTCTAAATGAGCCTTCTTAGGAAGGGAAAGCCTGAGTTGTTGAACCGTCCCCCCGTGTCAATCACTCAGTGTTAATAAAACCCCCCATTGCAGACAGTGTCCGTCAGCAGCAGGCTTTCCTGAGATGCTACTGAGCAACACTGAACTGCATGCGAAGGTGAGGAAAAGGCATTTTCAGCAATGGGCTTGCATGTATATGGGGTTAAATCCTGTTCTGAAGCAGGCAGATGAAAATGAAGAGGAATTCAACTGCCTAATGCGTCTGGTGTAATTTTAAATGCCTTAGGCTATGTCTGCATCAGGAGCTCGTGAAATCCAAAAGGATCACTCTTGCAGCGCTCAAGACTCCGTGTTCACACCACTCTCATCTCACATTTTTTCTCCTTGGACTATCTGTAGTCTGGTCCCAGAGGGTGAGCTTGGTGTGCTCACTTGGGAAGCATTCTCCAGTTTAGTTTAGACTCCCCCAAAGCTGGTTCACTGGCTTTGGAATCACTGTGTAATGGGAACCACAGCTTAGAAAAGGGAACCTGTAGGAGATAAATGCGCTCCTGATCCAAGCACCTGCAAGGTATCTGAGGCATTTAGGGCAGGCAGATAGGCCAGAGACTGTGGAAGACCTGTACCTTTTTTGGAGGAATATTTAGAACATAGGCAAGACACTCTAGTATGTCTAAAATAGCAGTAATACCTCTGCCTCTCCCTAAGAGGAAGGGAATTGGATTAATACATCTGATGGCAAAATGAAAGCAAATCTGAGCCCTGTGCATATTCTGACCAAAGCAAACAATCTGCTTAATATTTCCATTGTGAACGCAGACCTCTGTGACAGTAAATGAGGTATTTATATATATTTGCACAGAATCTTTTTCTTTTATCTTCTCTGTTTGTATAGTCCTATGAACCTCTGAGAATTATCTGTATTTATCTGCCCGAGTTTTTCTCTCCCATTTGGTTTTGTATCTCTTCAGTTCTATCTTTTCTTTATTTCCAGAAGTCCACATGGCAGCTTTCCAATTGTATTTATCCACTCCAACTAATTGAGTCACATAAATGTAAGTAATTTGAAACATTATTGTGAGAGATTTCTGTTTGCCTCTTTAATTAAGCAGTTGTTCACAGGTGCATACAGTTACAACAAAATTAATTGATAGCTTTATATTGCAGTTCTTGAGTCTGCTGCTATTTGGTGTTTGCAAACACTGCCATTACATACAATGTGTCTTATGCTGTTCATAGGGAACATTTCTCATTTTCCTTCAGAAAAGGTTAGGACAGGTTGACCTACATATTGGAAAATCTATCCAAGTAGTAAAGGTAATTTTCCTAAGAAGGAAACAGAGAAAATGTTTATTTATGGAATAGTTTATTACCAATGGGAAGAGCTGCAACCCTGCCCTATTTTTCTTCATCCATAGCAAGTATTTTGAGTGCCAAAAATCATTGCTAGGGGAAGCTGATCACTTCTTGTGGAAGTTGTGGGCACCTTATTTATTTTTGCCATAGACTTCATTACCTTAGCCATACAGGATTATTAATAAAACTTCTTTTAAATGGTCCATTTTTTGGTTACTATAAATATTAAAAACAGTACATGCAAAAGGATTTTAGCAACAACCTGGGAAAACTTTAGAAGAGTAAGCGTGTAAGTCTGACTTGATCCTGTATAACTCTCACACCTAACTGCAGGCTACCAGTGATCTAAATGGAAAAAGGTAGGCATGAGGGCAATTAATAGAACAATAAGATCATAGAATATCTCAGGTTGAAATAGACCCATAAGGATCACTGAGTCCAACTCCCTGTTCCTCGCAGGAGCATTACTGCACATAACTTTATAGAACTGCAAAAGATTTCAGTTTGCTTTTAAATAATCTTAGTTTTAAAATTTTGACAATAGATTGGAACAATCAATGCAGTGCTAAGAAGCTGTGCACAGCAAGCAGATATGAAAGCTGTTTCACAGTGCATCTGCTGAATCTCCTATGATCCGATGCTATGGATTTCAGGTTTTGGCACTGGATTCCAACAAAGCTTTTGCTTCATTTATTTTTGGTGCTAAGTAAGGTGATCCACCATTATCGTGATGATTCAAAAGCACGATTTTCTTTGGGCTGACTTTGGACTTGCCAGCAGATGGACTTACACATAAAATAAGACTAACTTCTCGCCTACTCATTTTCTGTTCAATCCTGCTTTGTAGTTTGACAAAAGACTGGAAGTTGAAATTCCCTTTGCCGTCTCTGTAATTGCCTGCTCCAATGGTTTCGAAATGTGGAAAGCATAACGAGCTCACTTTCTTAATGCTTTCTGTTATCTTCTTGCTTGCTCTGTTGCCACTTAGTTTTTGCTAACCGCCATTAATTCTTCAGCTCAACCAGCAGAGGAAATTCTAAGAACATTCCGCTTCTGCAAATACAACAGTTCATCTTATCTAAAACTAGAATTGCCATGTGGAAGTGACTACTTCTTTGTCTATGTGTTTGGTATAAAGTTACATAGAATGAGCTTAGCCTACAGGATTGCTTTTATAACATACAATATTCCTGAAATATCTTTATTTTCTATTTTCTATCGAGGTCTTAATTTAAGACCAAAATACATGTTCAAGTTGCTAGGCAAATACTCTTGTTTAGGGTGAATAAATGTCTAGATAAGAGTCTGTCCCTCTGTTTAAACTCTTCTTGGCAGGATTCTTATTCCTTGCAACAAAAATAAGATGAAGTAATAAAACAGTAATGAATAAACAGATAATAATTTACCATTAACTGAGATGGGAGCAATAAAAGCAATAAAAATAAAAATATTTTCTTCTACATTTAGACAAACCCAAACTACTACCATATGCTTTTCCTACAGACTATACCAGTGACAGCAATAATATAAGCTCCCCCCTAAAGTTGTTAAGTATATAATAATTTCATACAGAGCAAACTCTACTAAGGAGAGTCAAATGCAAATTTATGCCGTCTAGAAAGAGAGCAGAAAGGTCACACTTAAATAAAAAACAAACTGTGTCCTGTGACTGAAAAAGTATTAGAGATTAGAGCAGGGAGTTGGACTTGATGATCCTTATGGGTCTCCTCCAGCTTGAGTTATTCTATGGTTCTGTGAATTGCTGCCCTCCATTGCGATAATTTGAGAGCTAATCTGGAGAGTTCTCATGTAATTTTCATGACACTGTTGGAGCAGCTGATGTGTTGTTGTGCCTGGGCCAGAAGACAGTAACTGGCAGCCTTATTTTGCTCCATATACAAAACAGGATCATGTGCATGATGAGCAGCTGTGTTTCAGGAACAGGAGGCAGTAACTTCCAGCTGAGGGATAGAGGATGTCATGAGGTTCATCTGAGCATGAAATCCCCAAACATTTCAGAAGCTGGGTGCTGAGAAGCAAGTGAGAATCTTTTAGCTACATTGAAAAAATGTAATAGAGGGATACTGGGCCCAGTTTTTCTGTCACACTTGACAGTTGCAATAGAAATCTGAGAGAAGTTCTGAAAGGAGCTACAAAAGAGATTAAGTTCAAGAGTGGTAAACTTCAAGAGCTCAAGTTGTTTCATTTCCCTAGAAGAGAAATACTCAAAATGGCTGTAATGAACATGTCTCTCTTTTGGAGAGAAGGCTTTGGCAAATAGAAAAGATTCTTAATACAGCAGGAAAGGAAAGAGAAGAGAGACAAAAAAAAAGATCCAACAGCAGAAATCTGAAGGTAGAAAAATTCAGTTGTGAAACACAGTGTCCTTTTCTAAGGGAGAACTTCAAAAGGATCTTTTGTATTTCCATTATCACTTCAGTTCTCCGTATTCATTTTGAGTATCCTGACTAAAATCTATTCTGCAGGTCATTTAGAAATTACGAAATTACTCTCTGAATAGTTGACTGAAAACCTGTGTTTGGAGTAATCCGGACAGTAAACAGTTACAACAGCTGAGATGTGAGCGTGTTATTAGTGAACACATAGGTAACTGACTGAATAGCATATAAACCAGGAGATGGCATGATTTTCCTTCCCCTCACAAACTCAAATACAGTTCAAATACCGCTGTAAAACTGTCCATATCACTCTTCATTCTCTGTAAGATGAATCTGAACACTGTTGCTCACCGTTTAGTTGAGACATCCTTTAGAGCTTATCAAGGTTGTCAAGACTGCACCCCCTGGCATTTATGCAAAATTGCATATGTACAAGAAATTCTGTTCAATGTGGTCTAAACTGTTAGGTAGAAGAATCCCATGCAGGAGTTAGTGCTGTTGGTGTTCTGTCTTGAACTTTTACACAGCATCCATCGCTGCATTATGTATGGGCTTCTAGCAGAGCTGGGCAATAAAACTGAGGAGGTAATCTTTATTCAAGAAAAAAATCTGCCCTGATTTGTTATCATAATTGTCTACTGGAATAGAACATTACAAATGTTTTCTCATCTGTCGTTACACTTAGATTTGTTCTTTCAGTGGGCAAAGGACAGTTTCCTTGATGCAAATACAACAGCATATTCCCTAGCTTTCTTTAGACTCTTTAGGAAGTTTACCAGACTCTTTAGAAAGTTTTCCCAAGTCTATTACAAATCACAGAATTGCAGAATCATTTATGTTGGAAAAGCTGAGATCATCAAGTCCATCTTTTAACTGACTACCACATTATCAAATAGACCATGGCACAAAGTGCCACATCCAGTAGTTTCTTGAACACCTCCAGGGATGGTGACTTTGACATCTCCCTATGCAGTCCATTACAATGTTTAACAACCCTTTCTGTGAAGAAATTCCTCCTGATGTCCAGCCTGAACCTCCACTGATGCAGCTACAGGCAATTTCCTCTTGTCCTGTAGCTGGTTGCCTGGGAGAAGAGACCGACCCCCAACCTCCTTTCAGGCAGTTCTAGAGAGTGCTAAGGTCACTCCTGAGCCTTCTTTTCTCCAGGCTAAACAACCCCAGCTCCCTCAGCTGTTACTCACAGGACTTGTGCTCCAGACCCTTCACCAGCTTTGTCCCCCT
>VZTA01015412.1:0-18616 GCA_013398855.1 Mohoua ochrocephala | reverse complement strand
AACTGAACACAGGATTCAAGGTGTGGCCTCACCAGTGCTGAGTACAGGGGGACAATCCCTGCCCTGGTCCTGCTGGCCACACTATTGCTGACACAGGCCAGGATGCCATTGGCCTTCTTGGCTACCTGGGCACGTGCTGGATCACATCCGGCCACTGTCAACCCCAGGTCCTTTTCTACTGGGTCACTACTTTTCCCCAGTTACTCTGCCCCCAGACTGCAGCGCTGCATGGGGCTGTTGTGGCCCAAGGGCAGCGCTGGGCCTTGCTGCCCCTCATAGCTGGGCCCATCGATCCAGCCTGTCCAGATCCCTCTGCAGAGCCTTCCTCAAACATTTACGAATCATCACGTGGCAAATGATCATCCTGGACTGATTTATAGGGCTACTTTTGTTGGTGAAGAGGAAACTAGTTCTGAAAAATATTGTAAAAATGCATGGTAGAGTTCTCTGTTTGCTCTGTCTGTGTGAATTTGCATTAGTTTTAGTCAGACTGGGCATAAAAATGTTTTTCTTTTTAACTGCCAGCACTGAAAACCTTGTACTGGGATCTGAAAATCACTGTCAACAGTAAAGTTTTCTCAGGCCAAATTGTTACAATTGAGTAGACACCTTGTCTCCAGCAGGGTTGTGAAGGTACAAATAAGGGAGGCATTTGGCATTCCAGAGGGAAACTTGGAGATAGAATAGCTTTGCTGATGACATATGAGATTGACTAGCATCCAGCTTACTCCCCCAGAGCTGTTGGGTCTGGTAATAAAAAAAAGAAGAGAGTTACAAATCAAAGTCAAAGCATACAATTGTTTCTGAAGCAGACATATATGACTCACAGGGAACCTATCAGTTGAGCATGAAGCTGCCTTTCCTTTGAGTCACCTTAAGCATGTGTCCATTTGACATGGTCCAGCATTTACAACCCAACGGAATAAAAAAAATAGGTATATGCAGCCAGGTACAAGAAAACATTTGAAAATTGACTGGGCTGGTGAGTCACAGTTAGGAGCTTGCTTGCACACAAATGACTTTCCCAACCTGCTTAGGCACCTGTGCAGCTTTTGGGTCAGGATTCACAGAGGCGCTTAACATGGCTTTTACATGGCTGAGGATGCCAGCCATTGAGAATCCCAGTTCAGGTGCCAATCCCCTTTGGATGCTGAAATCAACCTGAAATCAACCTTTGCCCTTTGTCTCTTCAGTCCCTGCCATTTTTTCTTTCCCATTCCCTATTTCTCCGTACCTCACACTGGATGGTAGTCTGTCAGCAACCATTTTCCATTTGTTACGACTCCAGTTGCTACCATTCCAGCTGAGCTTATTTCATGTTCTGAGATAAAAACAACTGCAGCATCTCATGAGCTTGCAACATTGGGAAATAAATGATGAATTTCAGGTTTTAGCAGCAACAACTGAGTAACAGGAATTTGCTCCCAGATGGACCTAGGAAAAAAACCCTGATTGAATTACCGTCCTGTTTAAAGCCCAGTGTTGTATGCAATATTGGCCATGCAAAATGGGCTCATCACTTGTAGAATGAGGTACAGCAAGAGAGAAATTATGGTCAGCTTCCCCAGGGAGGTACAGATTCAAGTGCAGGGGTGAAAAGATTTATTTTTACACAAGTGGATAATCCTCTTCACTGTGCAATGGGAATTACCTCAGGTATAAACATTAACCATTGTAACTATTAAGTATGAGGGGATATTAGATTAATTATTCTGTAGATGTGAAATAAACTGCTGCAGCTTTTGCAGTCTGTAAAAAGGACAACGAGTCGAGAGTCTAAATTGGGTATTTAGCTCAATACACAGAAAGATACTTTGATTTAGTGATCACGTGATTTAGTGATAGCAGTTACAAATTCAAGGTGTAGGGTATTGAATCATGTTGAAAAATACTTCCTTGTTCCATTTAACAATATTTAATGCAGTGATTGGAAATTCCACAGTGGGCAAAAGGAGCTGGGCTGACACCTCATACTGTTTTTCATTAAGGTTTGTCTACCTAACTCCTCTGGATTAATTTGAGAGTACAAATACCATTGTTTTTAGTGATAACTATGTAAAATTTCTGTTCAATATTTTTATCTTGATAAAATTGTTTTGTTTGTTGGTTTGGTTTTTTGTTTTTTTGTACTTGATTGGAGGGAAAATAATTTCATGAAAAATGATTGTGTATGAACATGGAGATAAATATCTGATTATGAAGTCATCCTTTGCCAGATGAAATAAATTTCTTTTTTCTTCCTTTATAAAAAAAAAACAGCAATAACAAGTTCAAGTATATTAATTTAATTTGACTTAGAATACCAGCATATCACAAAGGAAGTTGTTTTAAAAGATAATTTGCAAATTCTTCAGAATGTACTGCAGTGATATCTCTGTGTTACAAGTTAACGAGAGGAAATTATACACAATACTTCACTGAATTCAGTTGCAATACTCTGGAACAAAATTCTGGTTTTATACCATGGCTATATCAACTGGTTTCCACAGGATTTCCACAAAACATAAAGAGATAGGGACAACACATTTCTTACACAGGTTAAGCATTTTTCAGGAATGTATAAATATTATTTTGTGTCTCTACTTAGATTAGGGTTAATATTGTTGAAATATCTACATCTGCTTTTCTTCTCAGTATGATGTTTACCACCTAATAAAAATGCTGAAGTTACCAAGGAAAGATGTTTAATTTGTTCTTGCTGCTCAGTTGCATGTTGCATCCTATTTTGTAGTAAATGGCACGATGTCCCAAGTGGGCTGCCATACTGTCAGATACATTATTTATACATAACATTACTGGTTAATCAATGAACAAAAATGCAGGATTCTTTTTTCCCCCTTTTCCTGTGACATCTTTAAAGCTACAGTAGAGAAGAACAATTTTGCAATGTATTACGCTGTTACTCACTTTTAAATATAGCTTCAGGAGTTTCCTGGCACCGTTTGCACCATGCATCTGATTAAATCAAATGTGATTGTTAGACAAATGCAGTAACAATTTGTGCAGTGCAGAAGAGTAATTTAGTTAAGTATGTAGGCTATCCTTTCCAGTTAAAAGTGAGCAAAAGGTATTCCAGCAAATGTTTCTAACAGATCTTTTTAAAATCTAAAATGAAAACTGAATAGCCAGCCCATCAGGATTTTTCACGTGTATTTACAAGAGAGACAGAATTTTAAAAGTCATTTGAAAGCTCAGCAGTTTTAGAAGTTCACCCTGCATTAAATGGAAAATGGAATTTATAAGTGAACGAAGAACTGAAATATGAAAATATATGTGTGCAAACAAGAAATGCAGCTGTACTCTGTCACAGTACTACGGGGGATTTTTGTTTTTACTTCAGCTTATTCTGTTGTATTTTGTTCATAGACATTTCAGATCAATACAAAATATTCAGCTCTGTTCCAGTGATTGAATATGAATACATTATGTGCATACAAAAATAGTGATAATCTATGTTGATACAATAGTTCATTTTGCCTTAGTGTCCTAGATGGGACAATGTTAAGAAGCAATTTAAATGAAATTCATTTAAATGTCAGCTCTCATGCTTGCGATTTTTCTATAATTGGTTATTTAATTAAAATAATTCTCATAGTCATTAATTTAGACTAAAACTTGCTGTGCACTGACATGTTTTAATTACATGGTATTAACAAAATTGATATGCTTTAAAAAAGCATGGTTAAATTTTAAACAAGAATAAATTAGAAATCTCATAGATCATCCTACTTAGAGTATTAGTAGAGAAAAAGTCAGTCATTTAAAATGTTTATTATAAACAAAGTCCCAACATTATTGTGCATGCATCATATTTGGTTCCTGCTTCAGTGTGAGGAGACTTTTATGTTAACACAGCACCTCCATCTTCGAATTCCTTTAACCAACACACAATAAATAAGGTAATGAACCAAATTAAATATTAATAGAAATCCACATAAACCACAGAAGACAGACATAGAACTGACGTTTGAATTATACTATACCTTTGATATCATTAGGACAACATACTAATGAAGTTTTAAAGGGTTGAATCTTTATCTGCTGTTCATGAAGACAAAAAGGATTATATGAGCTTCCTTATAAGATGCAGATAAGGAATGAAAAAAATTAAGTATTCTAGTAAAATTGCCTGAACAGTATAGAAGAACTAAAGTCTTAGACACTGATCGTGTAAGGTAATCCACAGGCAAAGATCCACGTGCCTTTATGAAGTACCCTGATGTCAAAGGAACTACTTTCATAAATAAAGTAGGTACTTTGTTTTCAGGACTGGACTATACTGAAGAGTGCAAATCAGAATTTTATTTCATTGTCTATTAATTAGACTAGATCTATATTACTTTGACCTTTTTAATATTCTATGATTTAATTGGATGATCAGTCTACCTCAGCCTATGATTGCCAATCATTCTGCATAATATACTTCTACTCTTTCTTACCTTGATGTGTTCAGGATCAGACTCTTATTAACATGAAATAATGATTTTATTGTGAATTGCAGGGGCCAAAACGGATGTATACAAAAATGTAGAACTTTATTAGTTCCATAACAATATAAATTAGCAGTGTTGCTTTTTCTGGCAGCCAGCATATGAACGATTTATACCTCTTCCAAACCATTCCCTTTCGATCCTCAAATTCCACACTGCACAGCCCAGAGACTAAAATACTGCTCAAGACTGAAGCCTTGTCCAGTGTCACACTGCTCACCAACCTGACTTACAAAACACATTGTAGTAACGAAATGCTGCATAAAAGCAGCTCTTGCATGTGGAGAGTGCTCCATGTTCTCTAACACTCTGAGGCCTGGATCCGTCTAATTTGGATGTCTAGATGTCAGCTAACGATTGTAGGCTCTTTATAGTCAGTGGAGAGCAATAGAGCAGAACATCTTGTTCTAAAGGAGACTCTGTGTTTGGTTAGATGAACTGTGCTCTAGAGGTGGCCCTAGTTCTTCATTTTTTGTAAAGAAAAGCCAGGACTAGGCCAGAAATTTAAGGTTCAACTAGCTGAATTCCACCCATTCTGACTGTATAGATTGATGTGCTTTATCTCTAATCTTTTTTGTTTGGTTCTGATTTATGCCTAATGACTTATTTTTCTATATATTTTATGAATATCCATGCTCTGCAGAATCATAAATTCTATGTGTCTCTCAGTCTTTAGAGTCCTTATCCTCCATGTATGTGTGACAAAGGGAAGACCTGCTATTTTTGCAAGATAACAGGAACTCTTAGCTTACCAAGAGAGCACAGGAAGTCTGTAGCAGAACCAGGGACAAAGTTTAGTCTGATTAACCACCATCTAAGCTCCAGGCACCAGCAGAGTGGCCCATACTTCATATTTTCCCCGGTATTTTCCTTTCTGTTTTGTTGCTGCACTGATATGGTTTTTCACTCAAGTAGTAGCACAGTTGTCTTATCTTGTGAGCTGATGGGGTTCTGACTTCTCAGTTGGAGCATCCTGTCCTACAGCCCTTACAATGAGGCTCGCTATAGGATACCTCTCTTATAGCAGATTGAAGTGTGACTGTAGCATGTGGTAACTAAATATGACTAACACAATTACACCATCAGCAAAAAACAGGAGACTAATTTATGGTATGCCAGCAATCCGAATGTTGGTGTATATCTTAATGATCCTTAGTCAGTTGTACTCCAGCTTCCAGCATGTAAAAATACTTCCTTGACTTTTCTGCTCTTCTCTGCATGAAGCAGATCAGCTACCAAGGTTATACTAATATCTCTGATAATCATATTTTCTTTTCTCACTGTCAACACGCTTCCTGAACTCTAAATAACCCATATTTACATTGTATAAAATCATAGAATCATTTAGATCAGGAATGATCTGCTCTCACCCCTCTTTAGGAATGAAATTCGTGGGATGTAGGATCCAGTTGTGTACTTATTAACTCATTTTCATGGTAAATGACGCTTGTGAAAGAAAAGTTTGCTGATGCTGGAGCAGGACCTCATTTACCTTCAGACTTTTTTCCAGTACTCCTTCAATGTGAAAGTATCTTCAAGTGTATAGAAATATAATTTATTGATAGCCTCCCTGGAAAGTTTCCATCAGAGGTATCTTCAACAGTGAGAGCAGTACATTTTCAATTTAAAATCTATATGCAACTTTAGCAGTGAAGCTTGCAATTCAAGCTGAATACGATCAACTCTGTCAGCTTCTAGCTTACGTCATTGCTTCATACATTGTTTTAATTGAGAATATTCCGAAGCCACCTTGAAGAATACAGGACGGTCACTTGCCTTAGGAACAGTCGTTCTTTAAACAAAAGGTCTCCCCCTACAGCCACTCTCTCCCCTTCAGCCCACAAGACAAATACAAAATGAAGTCATATAAATCTGACTGGATATTTAAAACAAAAAAAAAAAAGGGGAAAAAAAGGAAAGGTAGCAGTAACCTGCAGCTTTGTTGTATGGAATGTTAAAAATAAAAATCTTCCTCCTGAGATAGCAAATAGCTTCTGCCTTTGCAATAGAAGGACAGAATAAAATCTGCAGTGCTTACCAAACAGTGTAACTTGTAGCATCACAGCTGTGCATCAGACCTACATCTGGGCTGAGTAATTTGTTCCCAATTATGACCAAAAAAAAAGAGAGAGAGAGAGAGAAAAATAGAGAGAGAGAAAAGATAGATAGAGCAATTAACAACATCCCCTCACCCCCACTGATAATTAACTTAATGCTAAAAAAGCTTTGGGGCTTTTTTTCTTTTTTATATTTCTTTCTCTTTGTATTTTATCGCACCCTCTGTATTGATATCCAAGTCCTAAATAGCATGCATCGTTTTCAAGACTTTAGCCTATGGAGATGCTAAACACACTGGTGTATTTTAGGAAATGCATAAATGTAAAGATAAGATATGTGATATCACACATCCTGTAATTCCATCACAATTTGTTGATGTGTTGCCAACAAATCTGTTTTAATTTCAGGTTCAGAACTGATGTTTTCTCTTGGAAGTTGGTCACTGTTATACAAATGTGTTAGCCCCACTTCAAGCTTAAGGCTGAAAAGAATTCAGAAATAACCCTGGGAACATTTAGTATTTCCTTGAAAAAGCTGTGGATTGTCATTAACTGACAAACAGTCCACTGCCAAGTTCTTGCAAGAATTGTATTTGTTGTCTGATGCCAAACAGCCTCTTTAAATGCTAATGAACAAAGTATGGCATGCATTCTGTTCTTGATGGATTATGCCTATACCTTCTGTGGTCAACAGAAGGGGAATTCCCGGCCCATATGATTTCCATTCTGGCACGCAACTCTTTTCTCTGCTTACAAGGCAGTAAGCACTCAAATAGATTAGTCAATCTTATTTTTAAATTAAGTATAGCCTCCGCACCCTAATTCACATGTATGAAATCTGCAGGAACTATGCCAGGCTGCCTACGCACTGTATGAGTTTTGTTTTCTTTAGAGGATTAAGCTCCTGACTTAGTATCAGTGATGCTCACTGTATACTGATATGCCTTTTAAATTCAAACATGAATGTTTCATAAACAGCTGATTTACATGTTTGTCTCTACCTCTTTGGAGACAGATTTAAGGAATTAGATTTTTAAATTGTCTTCTTTAGTGGTTTTCATAATTTCCTGCTACAGAAAGAGCTGGCTTGATCCAGAAATACATTAAAGAACAGCACCTTACTACCATGTGTACATGAAGTTTTACAGCCAGTAGGAGGTCCAGATTTGTGTATATCAATATCTTTGATTACACCTTCAAGCCCAGCTTTCCAAGAAGACTAAATTATGCAGCAAATAGCAAGCTCAGGAGTTGTGCACTGAATAATTTTTGCGTGATATGATATTTTAATTTCTTTTAATTATCATTCAGTAACTGCTGTTAGTCAGATGATCCTCTCTAACTAGTTTATGATCTGCTGAAAAGGAAGGAATAGGTCTTCTAGGACAACAGCAACCTACAAGCTACAGGCACAATACAATTCATCTTTAGTTAAAATGCACAACTGCAAGATATAAAATATGCTATTAATAGAAAAAAAGAGTTATAAAAGTGGATAGGAAAAAATTACAGTAGTATTTTATTGAATCACAGTGAAGGAATTTTTCCTTTTAGATGAGCCACAATTTGTTTCTCTGAAACTGACCTTTGAGGCTGAAACCAGGTGATTCCCACATGGAACCAACTTAACCGTTTCTGGTTTTCCTGCAACTTTATAAATAGCTTTGCTAGATAATGTGAAATAAAAATTTAATTAGTTCACTCTGGAAGTAGAACTTTCAATAAAATATGAGTTTGCTGGGGAAAAAAGCGCCTCTACCTACCTATACACATAGGAGGAATATTTATTTTTCTCTATTACATGGACCCATCAAGGCCAGGTTGGACGAGGCTTTGAGCAACCTGGTCTAGTGGAAGTTGTCCCTGCCAATGGCAGGGGATTGGAACTAGATGATCTTTAAGGTCCCTTCCAACCCAAAACATTCTATGAGCTCTGGAAATTGTGCTTCCATATGGAGAAAACATGTTTCTAAGTTAGTGAGAAGTTTGGTCAAAGCTTGTCCATCTCTGTGGAGAAAGAAAAAGTCTTCAATGCCTTTTGAATGAAATTCTTACAGAGAAAAGGAGAAAAAAAAAAAGAAAAAAGTAGCAAAAGAATCCTGTGTCTTTAATTTACTGGAAGGGCTGGAAAATCAAGACATCCTGTCATCTTCTATTCAGAATCATTTATTAAATGGATAACCATACTTATAGGTATTAATTTTACAAGAAAACAATTTTTTTTACAGCCTCACTCTCATTTGAAATGAGCAATTTCTTCTGGTCTTCCAGCTATTTATAGTAAGACCTTTATAAACTCAAACTAATTAATAAACGAGATCAATTTCAAGATTTTTTTCCTTGCTCAAAACCACATAATCATTCATTTCAGTAACATTTTAAAGGCCATGTCTAAAATAGATTTGCACCCATGTCCCCAGTGTGAATTTTTCACTCTTTGGCAGCATGCAATAGGTAGTGTATAATGACCTTTTCTCTGTTTGGAACAGGGATTAGAATAATATATTTGACCCTTTTTACTCACCTGGGAGTGATGCTAGTCTCCATGTTCAATGAAGTAAAATATGTCTCTAGTGTCCCAAGGTTAAGGCCATGACTTTAAACTATTTAACACAAGCTATCAGGCTGATTCACCTCAGTCAGACTCTACAGAGCAGTTGGTTTTCGTTTTTCTCTTTTCTATTAGGCTGCATTATATATACTTCATCACAACTATTTCTTATCCACAATGCAATTAAGGGAAATATTTTGCATTACAAACAAAGCAAGTTAACCTGGTCACATTGTGCATTATAACAAAATTTATGGCTGCATAAATGGCAGTGTAAACTTACAGAAAGACTGGTAATTATAGTGCCATTGATGGTCTTTGTTGCTTTAATTCTGAAGCAGCCAGAATGATTAAACTGAATCTTAATCGACTTCTCCATTAAAAATGCTGGCAGAGAAGCTCCCTTAACCTTTCTCATTGATTGAACACAACAATCACCATTCAATTATAATGCAAAAGGACATTTGTTATAATGTACGAAAGATGCATGAGCCATTTCCTTTTACTCAAGACAATCAATGAGATGACTCCTACCTCAAAGAAGGTAAGGTGAAGCTACTGTACCTGGAAGAGCATTAAAGTCAAAGCAAAACTCAGATAACTGCAAATGCTACAGTTTTCAGGGAATGGCAGATTACCTAGGTGAAAATAAAGCAAGCCGTTCCTCACTCTATGAAAAATAAATATCCTCTATAAAAGATAGATAAGAATACAGAATTGCAAGTAAATTCCTACTTTGTAAAACTAAGTGAAACTCTCACGTGAATAGAACTAAAAGTCACATAGTGATGTTTCGTTTTAATGACTTTTTAATATCTTCATTTCTTGTTCAAGAGGAATATTTTGTGTGTTTAAGTGGTTACCATTGAGAATGAATGGAGCACCGGAATCACAAAATCACAGAATGGGTTGGAAGGGACCACAGTGGGTTGTCTTGTCCAACCTCCCTGCTCAAGCAGTGTCATCCTAGACAACATTGCCCAGGGTTGCATCCAGATGGTCCTTAAACATTTCCAGTCAGGGAGACTCCACAACCTCTCTGGACAATCTGTCCCAGTGCACGGTCAATCACAAAGTAAAGTTTTTCCTCATATTCAAGGGGAACTTCCTGTGCGTCGGTTTTTGCCTGTTGCCTCTAGTCCTATTGCTCATCACCACTGAGAAGAGTCTGGCTCCATCCTCTGGACACCCTTCCTTCAGATACTTATTAATACTGATGAGATCCCCTCTCAGGTGTCTCTGGCAGGCTCAGCTCACTCAGCCTTTCCTCGTAAGAGAGGTGTTCTGGTTCTTTAATCATCGTTGTTGCCCTCCACTAGATCTGCTCCAGGAGCTCCACAGCTCTCCTCTACTGGGGAACCCAGAACTGGACACAGCACTCNTCACCAGGGCTGAGTAGAGGGGCAGGATCACCTCCCTCAACCTGCTGGCAGTGCTCTTCCTAATGCACCCCAGGACACCTTTGGCCTTCTTGGCCCCCAGGTCACACAGCTGACTCATGGACAGCTCATTGTCCACCAGGACCCCCAGGTCCTTCTCTGCAGAGCTGCTCCCCTGCAGGTCAGCCCCCATCCTGTGCTGGAGCATGGGGTTATTCTTCCCCAGGTGCAGGACCCTACATTTGCCTTTGCTGAATTTCAGACAGTTCCTCTCTGCCCATCTCTGCAGCCTGTCAAGATCTGCACAGCTCTCTGGGCCGTTCCTCCCACCTTTGTGTCGCCAGTGCCTTGCTGAGGGGGCATCTGTCCCTTCATCCAAGCCATTGATGGGTAAGTCAAACAATACTGGGCCCAGTATTGAACCTTGGGGGACACCAGTAGTGACAGGCCTCCAACTAAACCCTGTGCCACTGATAATGACCCTCTGGGGTTGTCCGTAATGTCCCGTGCTGAATATAAACACTGCAACCACTAACAAACAGCACTGCTTCTACTCTAAGCGACAATATTTCTGAAAACTAAGCGACAATATTTCTGAATCACAGAAAGCTTGTGATTTTCACAAAAACAATCGCCTTAATAATATCTTTCTTTCCTCAAGGAAACTGCAAGAAAAAGGACACAAGATAGTTTACACATCACACACATTTGGGAAGATTGCTCTTAAAGACGTCTTATAAGCTTTCTGGTGAGATCTGTTTTTAAAATCTGGCATGTCCTATTCTGAAAATATTATTCACTTCAGTTCAAAAAAAAGTATCATTTTAGAAATGATCTGGAAGCTCTTATGCCACTTTTGATATCATCGAGATACTGGAAACCCATTGCGGATAGAAGGAGGAGCAGCCAGGCCCCTACTACTGTTAATGCCACTCACAGAGGAGGACTTGCCTCTGCTTCAGTTTGCACCGAGTCAGATCAGCCCCTGAGCTGCTGGAACTCATTGGAATGAGCTCTGCTTTCAAAGCAAAATGTGCGGGAGCTGGAGACTCAATCATCTTTAAATGCGCCTAACGCAGGTTCTGAAGTGCTGGGTGTTACGGCTGCTGCGTGTTCCGCAGGACCCCTTCTCTGAGGAGTCCCGGGTGGGGCCAGACCCCTGCTAGCCAGCTGTTCCCCACCCAGGGCCGTGATAGCCAGGCACCACCCTGCGCATGTTGGCTCAGGCGCCCCCAGAGGTGGAGAGGGGGCTCCCAGCCTGGACAGCCGTAGATTTTATTATGTAGAGCCCCAGGGAACAGAAAGGTCCCACATGGTATCCCAGGAACCAGGAGAGTGAACTTCTGTTTGGCTGGGGGTTATAAGGGAGTCCCGAAGAGTCTGGGTAATGGAACATAGCCAGTGGGAAGAGAGGGGAAAGGGGCGGGTGATACGAAACCAACCGATGGGAACAGAGGGGCAGGAATGGGGGTTTGGTTACATGTTGCAGGGGTACATGAATATTCATAAGAGTGGATGGGTGAGGCTTCCTCCAACAAACCTGGAGGGGGCTTTCTTGGACCAAAACATGGTCCCTTGATCTTTTTGACCTCCCCGCTCCCAGCTCATTGCAACACAATCGTATGTTTTCAGCTATAGTCCCTACATTGTTGGGGTTGGGTATCCATCACTAGATTTTGAGCAGGAGAAATCAATTCAAATTCTGTCCTTTAGTCTTTTGGTCATTTTGCAGCATTTCTTCACCTTCTCTGGTAAGTCTTTGCATTCAGAGTGTATGATGGACAAGGTGAGTACTATTTCAAAGTTATCCATACACTGCTCACTGTTTTCAATTTTGCTGTTCTGTATCTATTAAAATGTTGAGATACAGTTCAACATCCATTTTCTGAGAGATGTTGGCGCTGCCATTGGATTTTAAAAGCCCCATAATACAGTACTTATTCTGTAAATCCTTATATGCATTTCCTGGTAGAAATCACCATCTGTTGTTGATATCTGCCTGGGAAATGATTTCTTCTTCTGCTTAGCCTCTTTCTCATTACTCCAGGTTCTTCCTTAAAGTAAAACACATCCTTTTTACAGGCTGTTAAGTCAATTTGTAAGTATCTGTACTGTTCAGCAGAATCAAGAATAACCAAAAGGTTCAGAGGGCTGAGAAAATGATACTCTATAATCTAAAACCCTGAAGAGTTACTCCAAAGCTTTTGACAGTCACTCTTCTAATCTAAAATCACTAATAAACAAACCAAAATAGCAACAGGAAATTAAGGCTAGGGAAGTAAACTGTAATGGTTTTGTACTACTGGTTTACCCAGGGAATGTTGGTTTTCCTGTATCTTTTTAGCCTTACAGGACAGATCCTGCATCCTACTATTTCTTGTAGATTGATAAGCAGTTTTCTGACATCACATCAATTAATTGTTAATAGTAACCAGAAGATTAGTCTTTTCTGCTTGAATATAGTAGTTCTCTCTATAAAAAATGCTCTTCTCCAAATTTTCTGTGATGTTGTGATGGCCACAGTTATAGCATAAATTGTTATATAAGATACCACTGTGTTCTTGATAATTCACATGGCAAGAAACATTAATTTTGAAATTTTCTAAATTTCTGTCAGCTCCTATAACGTTTTATTGTGAAGAACATAATTTTCTCAGTGTTGTTGACTATGTTTGTAAATTCAAAATATAAATAAAAACAAGTTTGAATCTATTTTTCTGAATGGTGGAAAGTTGACTATTTATTCCCAACATAAAATATTGTACAGCAATACAATGTACTGTGATTACACTGTCATTTACAATGCAAGATATGCTAAAACTCTGGACACGTGTCAAATCCATGAATAGTACTGCAAGCAGAACCCAAAATTTTGATCATTATCATTATTAAGGTGTTTTTTTCAATCTCTCCCTCCCCAGGCTTTACATACTCTTGCATAGGAGGTGAGAAAGTGAGAAATGTGAGATGTGAACTCCCCTTCTCCATTGTGGAATATTTATTCCCTTTAGAAAAGTGAGACGTAGGTTCAAATACTGTTGTTCAAACTGAAGGAGACTAGAACTCTCTATCCTTTAAGGCTGAAGGAATTGCTACTTTCAAGAGTAAAAACCATTATATCTTTCCCAGTCCCAGCCTGTCTGTTCCTTTTCTTACCACCTACTTCTTTTTTTTCTTTTAATTTGATCATAGTCAAATAGGGAATTGATTCACCATTTCTCACATTTGGTAATCCAAAGCAAAGTTGAGGGAACAAAAGGACTGACACAATGAAGTACAAACACACTCAAACACATCAGCCCCTAGCAGAATAGCCCTCTGTTTTGACAAAAGCATGTCAGCTTTAGAGCAATCCTGCTGACAGCTGCTTGTTTCTGTACCTGCTGCTTTATCCAGTCATTTATACAGAACAGCTGTTTGTGTGCCATGCTTTCTTGGGAAAGAAATCTCCAGTTTTAGGGCAGAAACAGAGATCTTTCTTACTTTTCAAGTATTGATTACTGATTTTATTTGCAAGACAGTAGTAACTAGCAAGCTCGTTGCCAGCCAACAGGCAACAATGGAGAGGGAGGTGAACTCTCTGGCCACCATCTGTCCAAACTGTCCCGGTTGTTCACAAGCATCCAAGGAGCTGCCTCTGCCCCTTCAGCAGCCCAGAGGGGATAAAAACTCATGAACAGGAAGCCTGTGTTTGTGGACATCAGTACAGGCAGGGCTTGGAAATAAAACTACAGGTACAAGACTGCATTTTCATCTAAAGGCAATGATTTTGCTTCCCCGGCCATAGGCAAGAGTCTACTTGTATTGAAAGGCAGCCCCGTTCTGATGGAATTAGACCTCACAAAGAAAATACAACTCTTGGGAAAAAGTAAATATATTTGAGAGATTAGACAACAAATCAGAAATATACAGCATAAATTTTATGTCAGTCAAAATTATTGCATTCCTTCATGAGCCCTGTAGAATTTTAGTTTCTTTCTGTTGTCCAGAATGAGAATCTGTTAGTTTGATTGGTCCTGCCCAGCATTACTGACATCTGCATGTACAGCTTTATTCAATTTTATTTGGAGTCAGATCCACTGCAGAGAACTCATCTGGTGTGTCCCACACCAGCACAATTTCTTGATGCTGCAAAGGGAAAAGAAAATGCTAAGCATTTGTTTTTATAAACTGGATATCAAAAGTCATCTAAAATGCAATATGAAAGAGATCTCATTAAAACTTTTTCCGGGTTTAAAGTGAGATACTTTGTAAATATGACTTGTCCTATACTGTAAAAGCTGTTACTAAGAAATAAGTTATTCTTAGTAAATCTGTCATATTTTATATCCAGTGGCTTCACCTCATCCTCAATGTTATACAAGCCTTCTATTTCTGTGCAAGTAGATTTCTCTGGTCCATTATAAAAGAAAGCAAACACACTGAAAAGTGCTGCCAGAGAGAACTAGGGTTAATATAGTGGTGACTAAATTCAACTGTTCAAGCACTTTAGCAGTTCTCAATGACGGACAAATCGTAGGATATTCATGTGAATACATTGGGACCAAAAATACTGAGCTGGAAGTCTTGTTAGAATAGTCTTTCAAGCTACTTGGAGTATCTATATTCTATTTAGACCAAAAAATAACGAGATGCATGTACTTATGGTATGTTGGTACTCCTGTTTTCTTTCCTCGTGGGCTGTAAATATTCACATGGAAAAGAAAAAAAAAAACAGCTAAGCTGCTATGAAATGTACATATGTTTCAATTGCTGAATATAAATTTTGGAAAATTTTATTGCTCCCATGTCCCTTCTCCCCAGCCTACTTTGGGACACGCCAATAAAACAAAAATAAAATGTAACCCTTAATATAATGATTGTGTTTTGAATGTCTATAACACACCATTAAAATGCACTTGGGATCTTCCAGTTTGTTGTATTCAGTGCTGGACTATGACTACTAGTAAACTGCTGAAAATGCCTGAAGGAGAGCTGAAGATGTGACCAGGAGGGAAATTATATGACATAATTTTTTTAAGTTGAAGAAATTGAACAGAAAGCTGTTTCAGTTTTACTTTCAGCAAAGACGGATTTCATATGCAAGTAGTATTTTTTGGAATTGTTGCCAGTCAATCCACAAATACTATGTTCTTACCTTCCTATCACAGGAAACAAGAAAGAAGAATATAACTTCTGAATTTTCATCTTATTTATTTGGGCACATCTTTATCTCTTCTGAGCTCCCTGACTATCATTATCCCCTAGAAGCAAATTAGTTATTAGCTTGTGAAAAAAAAAGAAGCAGAAGTATACAAATGTCTCGCAGAATTTAAGGAAACATTGCAGTAAAATGAATTATGGTAAAACTAACACAAATACACATTGTCTGCACTGAGAGTATATTTTCACTGAACCCCGTAAGTGACTGAAATATAATGTAGAAATATCTGAGCTAATTTTAAACAAGCTTACTTGATAATGATAAGAGCCCAGGATTTAATGAAGAGTGAGAAGGAGAGTAAACTAAACTTCAAGGTTTCTGGTTTTATTGTGGTTAGCTGCCATTGGTGCTCAGGGTATCTGGTATGAGGCATCTCTGCTCTGTGCTAGTCCCACCTCTGTTATCTGATGTCTGCTGCCATGCCATTTAATCTGCTTATGTGTGAACAACATGAGGGGAACTAAGGCCTCCACAGAAGAATAGAAAGCAGTGATCCACAGTGACTCAAAAAAATAAAAGATGAGAAGGGAAAGTAGATGATATCCTCAGTTATGACCATACTGATTTTAAACCAAAATGTGAGGTCAAAGAACATTGTTAAGGGATATCACATTGATAGTTTGACTGAAGAAAACAATGTCATGTATAAAAATTGACTCTGTGGGAAGACCATGTAGAGAAGAAAGATGCAATTTTCATTTGCGGGCAGGTAGAAAAAATGTGAGTGAGTCTGATAATCATCTAGAGCTCCCTCCAGATTCTGGAAAATGAAAATCTTCCAAATAGAAATGTAAAGGTGGAGGGAAAAAAGGAGGGGGGAAAAAAGTAACTTCTGAAGGAGGCAATGTTTCAGAGGGAGAATTTTTTTGCTGGATAATGTTTGGAGAACTGTTTGAGATAAAGTTGTTAGCCTTCAGTGGGGCATCCTTCTGCATAGAGCTGACATTGCAATCTTTTGGTTATACTGTTGCAATGCACTGCAATCTAACCAGTGAGAGATTATTATTTGTTTATTGACTAGAAACAGACAAAGAAAGCATATATATATTCTTGGAACTCCTTAACTATCACTTTGAAACATTGAAATGATTTTATCATGCTTACAGGTAGAAAATGTTTCGTCATTGGAGATAAAGTAGGATGACAATTGGTTGAGATAAAGTGGAGTGCAATAAAATAAAATGTATGAAATCCATGTACAAGCTCCTTTATTATGGCACGTATTAAATCATTATTGAAGAGCTGTTCAAGAAAAGTGCATTAGAAACACCTCCACTGCACTTATTAAAACATACTTTTACCTATAACTCACAAAATTATGTGATACAACCAGCCTGAGACTTTGTGGTTGGCTTAGTTGACTTCTTAGTCTTGCTGCAGCATCCAAACTCCTTTTATAGGAGTTTCTTTTTCTTTAATAAGACAGTTGTTTTCACTAACCACTAATCATTTTTCATAAGCACAGCAGCATGTGCGTGACATTCTGTGGAGAAAATGTCGTGGTGGTAATTGAGAAATATTATACCAGAAAATAGTCACATAAGATCAGTTGAAGTTATTTGGCAAATTAAAACAAAACTATGGTGCAGTATCATTCTTACACCTCATTGCTAGACCAAAACAAGTTTGTAAATAAATTGCTAAATATTTGATGATATGTATGCTTTAATTGGTTCATGCACGAGGCCTCTAATTCAGGTGCTGGATTCATCATGTTCCCAGAAGTTAAATTCAAACTTCTGGATACTGTTTATGAGCTATGTTCATGTTATATTGAAGTTTTTTTAGGAACTGTATTGTCATTATCAAGAAGCAGTTCTTCTGCAACAATTTAATGCACCAGAAGATAGATTAGCTGTTTCTCTGCAGTGGTGATATAGGAACGCTGTCAATTTATGAACGATGCAAACATTTTCTGAAATCCGAAAAAAGTGTCTACTCTAACTTATAATGCAATAGAAAGCTACTCTTACATTACATTTCTTATTAAATATATCTCAACATGATATAGAATCCATTAAAGGTTGCACAGAAAGGAGGTTTATGGAAGTGGATAAATGTTAGTAATTGCATGTGGCTTAACCATATAGTCATCAGGGTCAGGCTGATAATGTTGAAGCACTGGATAGAAAAGTTGTTGTATTTCTGTCATATCAGGTAGTACTTTAAAAGTATCAAACAAGAAAAGTTTCAATTTTTCTCTCAGTATCTACTTCCTCAAATAAGCAACTCAAGCAATGTCATAATTTACATAGTCAGTTTTGCTCATGTGTGCTCATACTGAAGGATACTATATCCTCAGTTTCTGCTAAAGGTCTCCAGGTCCTCATGCCCTACAGCCTCATACCCACTCTGCTGCTGAAGGTCTCTGATTTCTGCGTGCCCTTATTTCTGATTTCGTGGGCAAAATATGAGTGTTTGATTCACCACAAGGTAAGGTTTACCCTAAATTTGTATTTTGGTTCTTATTCTAAGAAGAATATGTTTCTGGAACCCTAGGTTACAGGAGTGAAAACAACATATTTATCTCCTTGATCCGCCCTATAGATAAGTGAGGTTACTTAGAGTAAGTAGCTTGTCAACCTGAGAAAGCAAAAAAAAAAGTAAAGAGACCTCTGGTGCTGCATGGTTAATACTTAAGCAGTAACGTGCTGAAGGTCAAACTGCAGGCTCAATGCCCACTGTCTGTGTATACATGTGCACTGTAGTGCAGTCTCCAGCTGTGTAACAACTGAACTCTGTAAAGATCCCTATTCTGTTACTTGCTTAATTTCTTCCTTCTGTTATTTTAACTCACTTCGAATTATGGATAAAATGCCAGACTGCAAACCATTCCTTTGGCTGCACACGATGTAGTACATACGTGCATGATAGTACTCACAGGAACTCACTGGTTATACTGAAATGTTGCTAGATGTTGTCCCAGTTTGAGACAA
>VZTA01015407.1:0-129543 GCA_013398855.1 Mohoua ochrocephala | reverse complement strand
TTTCCTGTAAACTTTTGGGTCCTGGAAGGTGTTATAAGGTCTCCTGGACCCTTTTCCTCTCCAGGATGAACAACTCCAACTCTTTCAGCCTTTTTTCATAGGAGAGGTGCTTCAGCCCTCTGATCATCTTTGTGGATTTCTCTGGACTTGTTCCAGCAGCTCCATGTCCTTCTTATTTGGGGTACAGCTGGACACTGTACTCCACTGTGAGGTGGGGTCTCATGAGAGCAGAGGGGCAGAATCTTCCCCCTCACCCTGCTGCCCATGCTGCTTTTTGATGCAGCCCAAGACATGTTTGGCTTTCTGTGATGCAAGTGCACTCAGTCCCACTGTCCATGTCACTTACAAAGACGTTAAACAGGTCCCAATACCTGGTGTTCCCCTGAGGAACACTACTCATCACCGGTCTCCACTTGGATGTTGAACCATTGATTGCAACCCTCTGAGTGTGGCCATCCAGCCGGTTCCTTATCCGCTGAGTGGATAATCTGTCATACCCATGTCTCTCCAGTTTAGAAACGAGGATATCGTGCCGGGCAGCGTCAAGTGCTTTGCACGAACCCAGGTAGGTGGTGGCAGCTGCCCTTCCCTCATCCGCCATCTCTGTAACTCCATCATAGAAGGCCACCAAACTCCATCACTTGTCAGGCACCATTTGCCCTTAGTGAAGCCATGTTGGCTTTCACCAAGCACCTCCTCATTGTCTGTGTGCCTTAGCACAACTGCCAGGAGGATCAGCTTTATGAACTTGCCAGGCACAAAGGTAAGACTGACTAGCCTGTGGTAACCTAGGTCTTCCTTTTTCCTCTTTTTAAAAATGGGGGTTATGTTTCCCCTTTTCCAGTCAGTGGGAGCTTCACTGAGCTGCCATGACTTCTCAAATATGATGGACAGTGCCTTAGCAACTTCCTCCACCAGTTTTCTACCCACAGATGTGTCTCATCAGGTCTCATGGACTCAAGCACCTTCAGCTTCCTGTGATGGTCTCAAACCTGATCTTCTCCTGTGGTGGGTAGTTTTTCATTCTCCCAATCCTTGCCTTTGCCTTCTGTGACTTGGGTGCTGTGGCTGGAGAGCTTTCTGGTGAGGAATGAGGCAAAAAGTCATTGAGCACCTCAGCCTTCTCCACATCCCAGGAAACCAGGTCTCCTGTTTCCCTCCAGAGAGGGCCCACATTCCCTTGTCTTCCTTGTACCACTGATGTACCTATAGAAGGTACATCAGCCTCTTCTTGCCCTTGACGTCCCT
The DNA here is from genome assembly GCA_013398855.1 of Mohoua ochrocephala. Classification (NCBI taxonomy): domain Eukaryota; kingdom Metazoa; phylum Chordata; class Aves; order Passeriformes; family Acanthizidae; genus Mohoua; species Mohoua ochrocephala. The sequence continues at coordinate 128,295 of VZTA01015407.1, read as the reverse complement.
GGCCAGGTTTAATTCTATCAGGGCTTTAGCTTTCCTAACCTGATCCCTGGCTGCTTGGACAATTTCTCTGTATTCCTCCCATGCTACCTGTCCTTGCTTTCACCCTCTGTAGGCTTAATTTCTGTGTTTGAGTTTGTCCAGGAGTTCCTTGTCCTTCCACACAGGCCTCCTGGCATTTTTGCCTGTCTTCCTCTTTGTTGGGAAGCATGGCTTCTGAGCTTGGAAGAGGTGCTCTTTGAACATTAACCAGCTTCCTAGGGCTCCTCTTCCCTTCAGGGTTGGTACTCTACCAAGCAGGTCCCTGAAGAGGCCAACGTCTGCTCTTCTGTAGTCCAGGGCACTGAGCTGGCTGCGCACCCTCCTCACTGCCCTAAGGATCTCAAACTCCTCCTTTCCATGATCACTGCAGCCCAGGCTGCCCTTGAGCCTCACATTCCTCACCAGCCCCTCATTTGCGAGAGCAAGGTCCAGCACAGCACAGCACTTCTCCTCAATGGCTCCTCTGTCAGTTGGAGTAGGAAGTCATCATTAGGGCATTCCAGGAACTTCCTGGAGTGCCTGTGCCCTGCTGTGTTATCCTCCCAACAGATATTGGGGTGGTTGAAGTCCCCCATGGGGAGCAGGACCTGTGAATGGGAGGCTGCTCCTACCTGTCTGTTGTTGCAATTTGCTTCTCTGTCACTGAATGCTATGAAGAAAGAATTCATTCTCTCAAACATCACACAGTTTCTGTTTCTGTTTCTTCAGAACCCATAGGTATAGTGTCTCATAAGCAAAAATAATACCAGATTTCTTTAAAGGAAAAGGAATAGCACTTTTAAGTTTAATGTCCCAGAATTTTTTAGATGTGATCATGTATTATCTTTGTATTATTCATGTACTTGTATTATTTTGTATTATATATGTATTATTTTTACAAAAAAAAAAAAGATTAAGACTAGGTTTTTATCCACTTGTTTTGAAACAACAGTTTGACGATCTGTATTCTTGTCTCAGGAAAATGTGGAAAACAAACTCCTTAATAAACATTTTTATTCTTTGCTAAAGCAGCAAGGAAACCTTTGCAGTCTATGGCTTTTACATGCTGGTACAGAACATTCTATTCACCCACTCTTTCAAGAAAAATAAAGCTCTGTGTGAAATAGTGGAAAATAATTTTCCTGAAAAATATGCAAGCATTTCTTTGAAGTAAAAAAGGGGTAGCTGTGATGCCCAGACAGAATTACAGTTCCTTGATCAAATAGTTAACAACAGAGGAATCCAAAGGAGAGAGCATTCAAAAACAGTGGGAAGAAGATTAGTGGTGATTTGCAAAAGATTAACAGGACACATTTTTCAGTAGTTCATTTTCTAGTCTGGACAAAGGGAGCACGTTTGAACCTTCAGATGTACATGTGCAGTTCTGTGCAAATGTGTGTGTCACAGCCTGCTCAGGGAGTCTCTGGAGGAGGTATAGTCTCTTATTAGGATGTTCTTTTTGAAACACTTAACATGGAAAACAAAGAAAAGCACAATTGAAGTGTTACAGTCAGTAACACGCCTCTTTAGGGTCCCAGTCATCAAAACTGTGCTGTGCATGCATTTGTTATTTATTTATTCAGACAAAAATAGTATATCCTCATGATTTTGTGTAAATAAAATGAGTGTGATTTAGTTCCCTGTAGAATGTGGTATGCATCTAATGGGGCACATTAGCAGTGTAATGTCTTCAAGGTACCAGGAAACCAAAGGACATGAACAAAACTACAGACATTACCAATTCCACACAGGTACATTTATATCTCTCAGCAGGTGTAGGTTACAAAAAGATCCATTCATATAATTACATAGCATATAGAAAATCAGGCTGCCAGGCTATGCCAACATTTCTAGAGTGTCTAATACTAACGCTTTACCATTACAAAATGTTGTCTTTCCGTTCCCTTCTCTTGAAATCTTCCTGTATTTCAACCAAGGATCCAAAAGCTGTATGTAGGCTCTGGCTTCATGTGTGAATCAAGTTTATAAGATCTCAGCTGGATTTGAAGAAATCTAATTATTTTCTTTAGCAACAGACCTTTCTGTGGTTGCTTGCAGGTTTTTTTTAGTACTTCTGAATGCACAGAATGTGGATGGATGGCCCTTTAGGCTCCTCCTGTGGTCAGTGAGGAAAGAAACAGTCCTTTGGGAAATGACTCGTTTTCTGGAAATAACATTTAAGACAGATGAAATAAATTGCCCTCTGATTGTCTCTCCTCCTTTATTGACTGCAGGGAGACAGGTTTGGGCTGGGTACCCGGCCAACACAGCCAGCCAGTGTTGGATGGGGTGGATCCCATCTCACAGGTAAGTCTTTAAGGTGCTCTGCAGCCAGAAGGTGCCGAGGCATCACCAGGTAAATCCTCTCCACAGCCTTGTGACTGATGCCCTGTCCTCTGCCACCAGAGACAGAGGGGTGCCAGGTGACTGCTGGGCCTTGGAACAACAGCTCATGTGTTTGTGTAATAGAAGCACTGATCAAGTGCAATATAACTCTGAGCAATTAAGAACAACAGTAATAATTCAGGAATCAGTAAAAGTGTAGCGTTGGATTTCTAGCTAGCTCTGATCAGCACAAATCTCAAGACATTTTAAATAGTCAGGTATTTGAAATGCCATGCAATTCAGGGTAAGTGCAATCAGGCTAAGTTCTCTGGCCCAATTTCAGTGTAAGTAATTGCTTTAACCTAACCAAGTTTCCCTTGCAGGGTGTAGTGTTTTCCTCCTCCTGCCTCACGTTGCTGTGATGCATGGGTGATGGCACTAAGCTGTCCCTGGACTTTCGTGCTGTCCAGGCCAGCTCCCTTGCCCACCAGGCCACAGGCACAGCCACACCAGTCTGCCTGGGGGTACCTGGAGAGACCAGAGCGAGTACAGAGTGCAAAGGTCTGGTGTAGGATCTCCCCTATTTAAAGTCTCTTTGCAGTAATGCATTTTTTATGGCTCTATCCATTTATCCCAAGCACAAATACAGGCTGGGTGACCTGGAAAAAGAGATGGGTTTTAGAGGAAACGTTACATGGAGTAAGATGTTAAGCTTTAGCTACCTGTTCATATACTTTCACAGCAATGCCCTGTATCCCCCTCAGCTGTGGTTCTCAGCTGCCTGCCTGGACTGTCTTGCTCAGCTCTGATCTGTACAGGCACTAAAACAGGGTCTTGAGAGCATTTCTGTGTTTTAAATACCTTGAGTATCTAGACCACTGTGTTTATCTGAACAGCACTATATTAAATGGAGCTATTCTAGAATCTCATCAATATTTCATATAAATTGTGGTGCACAGCATTTGCATTCCTCTATTAATGAATCCTTTTTATGTATTGACCTTCTTTCTTTAACTTTCTATATTGTCTTATTAGGAGCCTTCCTAGGCCATGGTAAAAATCAGCTTATAGGGTTAGGGACTGTGTGTGTGCTCCATATTTGCAATTTGTCTCCTAGCACAACATACGTAATTTATAATCTGAAATAGATCTACAATATATTAATGAGTACACTGTGGATATGTGGATGCTATTTTGGTGTTCCTCAGCTTTAGAGTAGGATGGCATAAGGTCCCTGTGCAAGTAAGGAGCACAACGTCTTGGTAAGGAACTTCTCCAAAATTGGTCAGACATAATAGCTTAGGTTAGAGCTGTGCAAAATCCATGCTTTGCACTCAGTTGCATTACAGGTTGAAGCTGGAGATCAAAAGGCAGCAGTGAGCCAAAAGATTTGCCCTGCAGAAAGTGGGGCAGGAGGAAATTACCAGTGGCTGCATGTTGCCACAGGCTGGTGCAAATCCAGTGTGCGTAGCCCTTGTGACCTGACGTGCTCTTGAAGCAGGGAAAGGAAAAGTTGATCCTACTGAGGGGCTTCAGCAGGATAACAAACACAGGCAGGACTGTATGGATATATGTGTTCTCTGTAGTAAATTGGTTTCTAACCAACCAAACCATAAGCAGACATTTGAATAATTCAGCATCACAACAGACGTGGATATGTGAAAGAGTAAGTGGACATCACTTGCAAAACACAGTGGAAAAATCATCCTTTTGCTTCAAAGAGGCTCATGCTGGAGACAACGAAAGATCTGACTCTTACAGAGAGACTATGGTGTACAGAGTAATCTTAAAAGCTGGCATTTTGGTTTGTAGTGTAGTCTAACAGCATTGGAGAAATGTCGAGGCTGTTTTGACACAAATACTGGTTTAGATGCTATTTCCTCCTTAGGTGATCTGTGGGTGTAGGGCATCTTTGAGTATTGGTCACTGGCTCTCTATTAGACTTGCTAGCTTTCTACATCTACTGTGACCAGAAGAAATTCTAGTCACATATACTGAAGCTTCTGTTCTCATATGTTTTGCTCTTAACCCAAGATAGAAAATAAAATTAGTTGAAGATAAAAATAGTTGAAAATAAAGTCAACTGAAGGCATACACTTGCCAAACCCCAAGCATATTCCTGTAGCGTGAGGTGGTAAAGTCCAATTGCTTAGATTTTCCAAATTTCTTGAGAAAAGTGTTCAAGTTCACGCTGAGAAGTTGATGATAATTCCCATATACCACAAAGGACTAGAAATTGATGCTTTTATAATATTTTGCATAGTTTTAAATTAAAATAGAGTTGTCCAACACAGAAAAATTGACTGCATCCTTTTGAAAGCAAAAAATTACTGATTGCATAAATATTATTTCTATCACCAAAATTCTAGCTTATATTTTAGTGAGGTACCACATCCCATAGCTGAAATCCTGTTAAAGTTATTTGGCTGAATCAGTACACAATGTCATTGGCAGCTGGAGAATACTGGGTGCTGGACTGTTCTTACCTTCTTTTCCTCTTTGGCTACATGGGCTGATAAGGACTCTTCTTGGGGAAGCTCTGTTGTGAGAGGCACACATAGGGCAGGGAGTTTCTCATTTATGCTATGCTTTCCCAGAAGCTGGGACATCTTTCACAACATAAACCTGCAAACCTCACACGTTTGGGGGGAAAATGGGTTTGTGATGGTTGGGACACAACCTTTCACTTCTGCTGTCTGTGGCTTCTTCCTGTGTGATGGGGATGACCCTTGTCTTCTCTGCAGTACTACTGCTCCCTTTTTGTTGGCTGACAATGATCGTTCCCTACTCCTAAAGGATATTTTAAAACAATAACCTTTCCAAGAAAATATCAGTCTGTGCAAGCTCATTGATGAATTATTGTTAAATATTAACATAATAGTAAAGGAGTGAGAAAGAAAAATCCCTGGGCCACACAGGCTCTGTCTGATATTGCTCCTAGCACCCCTGTAAGGCTCAGAGAAAAACATTTGAGCTGTACCCTCTGGTACAGATCCTCTGAGGCAAAAAAGGCAGTGAAAAACTGCCATACTCAAAGTCCTAAAAATATTCATGGTATCCTGTCTTCTCATCAAAAACTACAGGAACCCCTTAGGAAATGACAACATGCGGTAGCACTTAGAGATGATGGGGAAGATATATATGTGTGTATGTATAGCCTTTAAAGATCTGGTGATTATATAAATATATAGACTTAGAGATATAGAGATATAGAGATATAGAAATCTAGAGATGTAGAGAGATCATCTGATGCCACTGAATCTATAAAAATGGAAAAAGAGCACTTGGCTGAAGCCGTGCCCAGACAAGTTTCAGGTGATGCTGCTCAGAAAGAGATGTCTTTGTAGACCAAAGGTCTTTTCCAAGATTCTGCCAAGGACATCAGGCCCTCATTTGGACAACAGGTGCATTACTGTGGGTTGCTGTCTGGTTCTGCACAGTGAGTGGGTGATGAGGTTGAACAACTTTAAAATAAAGTGCCTTCTTGAATCTCCTCTTTGTTGGTAATCTTGACAAGCATGTGGCCATGGCATTTGTCTGCTCCATGCTGGCACAGAGTAATTTCCTGAAGCCAAAGCTGCCCCACAGGCTGCCTCAGGCTGGGAGCCTGGCTGGCCTCTCTCCTGTGGCTGTTGTGAACTCCCCAACCTGGCCGCAGTTTGGCCAACATCCAGGAAGATGCCTTGGCTTCAGTTTTCAGATCAGTTAATGAATGTATCAATCCCCAGCTACGCCTAAATTTGTGATGACAGCTCTGACCCTGGGGGATGGCAGGGGTGAGAGGACAACAGAGGCAATGTGGGAAAGGCCTCAGCCTTGTGGAAGAGCATTTGCCACTGGAGCAGCGCCTCAGCACTGGGAACTGAGCCTGATGTTAGGAAGCTGTCCTCCAGGGGAGAGCCTCTACTCCAGCTGTGGTGCTAACTAACAAAAAGTCCCATTTAGTCCTCGTATCCTTTCACTTCTCTCAGGATTAAACAGAACAAAATCACCAAAGTAGCTCTCTTGGGCAGAGATTTGACTTTATAACACACATGAGACTACCCAAAGTCCACCAGGGAATTTGCTATTGATTTTGCATGAACAACTTTCATATTTTATAGCAGTGACAGAAGAAAGCTCTAAGAGAGGAGAAATTAATGGCTGCCTTTAAAGGACAATAAAGTGAAAAGGACCAGTTTACAGAGAGTTGAATAAACATGAGCTAAATCGGACCAACTTTCCTGGGATCTGCCAGAAGCACAGTTCATTTTCAACAGCCAAAATCTCGAGTGTTAACAGCAGCATCTTGGGGGAGAACCCTTTGTGTTACACACACAGATCCACTCCACACTCCTCCTGTGTGTACTAGGGGTATTACAGGGGATATTAGGGAACACCAGATCATGCTACCTGCAGCATTTTACAAAATTCATCCAGAGCATGTGTTGAGAAACCCACACTCTTTCCTAGGAAATTTTTAGGCTATCAGTTTACTGGGCTGGAAATGGAAGACGATCCTAAAGAAGCAACTCAGAGTGGTGGCCAGTGGGTCTGCTGTCTCCACCACTGACACAGCACTGACATCTGGAACCATCCCAGAGCCAACACTGAGATAAATATTCAGTGTTTCTCTTCACTCCACATTTCTTGTTCTGCTTTTACCAAGATATTTGTTTCCCAGCTGACCCATCTGACATTCCTGCTAAATCAGACAGCTGTCCTTGGAAGGACAAGAGAAAGAAAAACACAAAGAAAGGTGAGGCTGAAACTGTGATTCAGGACTTAGTGTACCAAGCATTGCCAAAATAAATCCTGCACGCAGCAAAAGCTTTATCCCATAGTACTGCCAGTCCCATACTTCAAGACCTGATTTCTCTGCGTCAGGACAGGTATTTTAGCATTTCCCTTCAAAAATAGATTCTCAACCTCAAATTAATTTGGAATCACCTCATTGTAGATGAATTGAGATGCCTTGAGAATTCAGGCAGTACAGACACAATAGATAAAATGAAAAGGGTTCTTCACCAAATCCTTCCTGGCAGGCATTGCAAGTCAGAGCCCCGGCAACCTTCACTTGATGGCAAACCCCAGGGGACCAGAAACAGCTAATAGAAGAGCAGTGTTAAGTCTGACATGTCACTGAGGACTGGAATTAGTGATAGATTCAGGGGAAAGTCAGGACAACCTGGAGTTGCCAGTGCTTTTGCAGGGATTTGCAGTCCTGCTCTTCCCAGCAGCTCCTGGGCTCATCTCTATCACAGGCCACATTGGGCTATTTTCAGACTCTGAGCAGGGAAGGAACAGGGCCCTCTGAGCTGCCAGCAAGGTGGCCATGGCTCAGGTGCTGGTCCTCTCATGGGTGTAAGAACCAAGGCTATCGGGCAATCCCATATTACATGAGGTAAATAAGCTCCTTCAGCTCAATACCCAGCTGCCAGAACCAGCACAGCCTACCTTATCTCAGGGGTCATTTGTTTCCTAATGAAGTCCAGAGCTGGGAAAAAATGCCAACTGTCTTGTTCCCATTAGCCCCACAATCCCACATTTTCAACCATTTGGATTAATTTGCCCTCATGCCAATAGATTTTTGTTTTCCATTAGTTTTGATGGGAAATAACAAAGCCCTGCCTATACAGAGGGCTTCATTGGTCTAACACTGAGAATTTGGGGATTAAAGCAATCCCAATTCAGGCATGAAAAAAGTAAGCTAAAGATACTGACTACAACAAGGTGTTACATATGGCAAAATGTCCCTTCAGTTCCTGTGGTGCTCCCATGTGTGAGCCCAACCCTGCCCAAATCCTTCAGTGTGGGCCTGTGCTCCACTCGGCTCTGCTGGGGCGAGGCGAATGCTCCAGGAGCCACCGAGCTGTCCTGCCACGCACCACCAGGACAATTGTCTCTGTCATCTCAAGCTGCTGACAGAGTTGGCAGCCCTTACTAAATCCACTACAAGAGCACTTGAAGGTGGTCTGACAGAGAAATGTGGATACTTATGTCTCTCCTAATGGTGTTCTTAGAGAAAATACAACTCTTCCTGTGAGGCAAGAGTCATCAAAAACATTTGAAATCTACATCTTTTTGAAAGAGTACACAGAATCACACACATCAACTGGAGGGGTCTGAAAAAGTGTATTTTTCTTTGTGTTGTTCGTAATAAGCGATAACATTGCCTGTCTTGTTATGCCTTCTTAGTAAATAAATGCTGGTTTCACTTGCTTGCTGGATTTGATTCATCCTACCTGTCATATTGCTACAGCCTTTTGCTGGTTGTTACTACTGTGGTAGTAGATGTAACACCACCTGATTTGTACATCAAAGGTTAATATTCCCATTGCAGTTCAATTTGCATTGCAGAGGTTTATTCAAGGAAGATGATTTCCATGTCTTGATAGAGGGAATTAATGGTAAAAATGATAACAAATTGTCAAATCATGGTTCTGAATATCAAGAATGAAAAGTAAAAGATGCATAAGAAGCAACATTGTGGTAATTTCAATGAGCAGAGTGCTACTTCCTAAAGTGCATTTCTCACATAGCAGCAAAAGGATCTGTGTGGGTGCATTCTAGCTCTATAGTGTGCCCAAGGTACAGTAATAATTTTGTTCTCTAAGTGTCCTAGACTGACAAGCATGGCTTTTTAAAACATACTTCAAAAAGGGAGGGTTTCACTAACCCTTCAGAAGATATGAAATGTAGATTCATAAAAGCCTGTTTAAAACATAAGGAACAAGTATCACTCGCTGGGAGCTTGTTTTATGTTCCTGAATTAAATACTTACACAGCCAATGGTTCTGTTATTTACACATTGTGCCACAATATAATTTTCTCATTTTCATGAAAGAAGAAACAGCATGATTGTTTCCTTTATCTGTTCTTCAGCAATACTGAATGTTGTCACAGGAAGGATGAGTTACATCATTAGGCTTTCTGTGGTAATTAATTCACTGAGTTTCAGTGTTGCTCTACACAGTGAGGACAGGCATGCTTGCACCAAATATGCAAAATAAAAATATTAAGTGAATCCTACATTCTTCTTTGGTGTGAATATAAATGTATTGAGTGTGTGTGTTAAATTCCACAGCTCAGCTCATTGCTGCCTCCGTGTATTTGGGCTTTTGCATCTATTATATAACAGACTAAAGGTATCCTCCCTCTTGCACATGGAACCATGGTAAGCATCACATAAATGCCTGCCTTTCACGATGGTGACATAACTTGTCCTTATACTCCCCATATGGATGTCAGAAAACACCATGCACGTAAATGACTACCATGTTTCCATAGAAACTAATGTACTTCAGGCAGAAAATAGAATGAGATTTATAAAATTTATTTTAAAAAGCATAAAAGTTTAAAAAAAATAGAAACACCAAATCTTCTTATATTTTTGTCAAAATGCTCAGAAGGTGTTCAATCCAATCCTTTACAAATTATCTTTTAGAAATCATAATTGGTTGATGATAACGACTGTCCTGGACAACCAGACAGTAAGCTTAAATATTTTGCTTTGTTCTCTCTGTCTCCAGTAATGTAATCCTGACAGTGTTTTGCTTCCTGGCATCTTTGCAGATGAGCACAGTGCAGAGGTGCCTGTGAGATTCCCGTGTGCCCCACACATGTCCTTTCAGGGCCTGACATTTCTTCTTCCAGAGGGCTAAACTTCATGCTTCAGCTTATGGGTGGCTGGTTGCTAAACAGAAAAGCAGAATCAGCCGAGGAGGAGGCAGTGCTACAGCCTTTCCTTCATGAATTTTATGGGAAAAAGCTGAGAGGCAGAGCAGGCACCACCTCTCTACTCTCCCAGAGCAAATTCAGTGCCTGGAGCTGCAACAACTGAACCGAACAGGGACATTTTCTAACTGAGCTCTGATGACCCTGGAGCTGGGATGGCAGCAACCCTGTGGCCACATGGCTTCTGGCACCGACAGCATATCCCATCTATTCCCCTGTTTGCCAACCCCTGTTTCAGCATGGGCTCACCCTGGCTCAGAAATATTCCACAGTGACAGAAGAGCAGCTTCCCCCTTTTCAGCACCAGGCTGCAGCTCCTTGGTAACTACAGGCTGGCTGTCTCAGCTCCCAGCTGAGCTGAATTAGCACTGCTGGTGGGGCTGGTGCTGCCTCCTCTGAATTTTAAGACCTGCAAAAGTGGATAGGCAAGTCTGAATGGGTTAATGTGGCAAAACAGCAGAAATAGTGTGCGGCATTTTTCTGTATTCATTTTCTTTGAGGGACAGGGAACAGTTTTGTTTCGCCTGGCATGGCATCAAAACAGGTTTCCCAGCTCTGCTTTGAGTCTGATGCAGACATAAGACAGATGTTGCTATACATTTTTCAGTAATTTTCCTATCCAATTCTCTTGGTGTTCACTCTATGACTCCTGCATAATTCAGGTTGCTTACAGTGGTTTGATGTTCTCTTTGAATTTCTTCTTGTTTGTTTGCCCTCGCCTTTGCCAGTGACTAACATCACAATACTTCACCACCAGTCTGGGGACTGCTACACCCACGCATCAGCAGCACACTCCCAGGGCTTCTCAGCAGTCCCAGCCCTGCGAGGAAGCCCTAAATCCTCCGGGTCTTCAGTGAGGCATGCTGGAATCTCCAAAGAGCAACATTCATAACAAAACCTAAAGGAAAGTCTGAGTGTACTATTATCAGTAGGGCTGTTTTTTTCCAGGCCGTGACCCATTAAGGATGAGGGGTTTGCATCATTAATAAGCAATACCACTGCTTAGAAGTGTGTGTCTGAGCTGGTTTTGGAAGGAAAATGAACTAATTGCATAGCTGTGAGGTGACTAAGTGTCTAAGAGGCTGGGATAGTGGACAATAGAAACTTCCATGAATTAGTCATCGCTTTAAACTCTCTCAGGTTCACCACAAGCAAAAACAGCTTTACCTGTCAGCAAGGTAGACAAGTGCAGCTCACTTTCTAACACAGCACAAGCTACAAAAGTCACAGCTGCCACCCTCTCTTGGTGGGCTCAGCAATGAGACGTTTGACAGAGAGAAGTATTGCTTTGTTTTGTCAGTGGTCATTCCAGGTGAGGACTGAAACACACATGAATTCATAGCAAAAAGCCAACAGCCAGTTACACGAGAGCTGGCTCCATCCATAAAGGATGCAGGCACTGAAGCATGTAATGTTAGAAGCCCTGTTGTCTCCAGTGTCTTTTGAACCCTATTTTGGTGCCAAGACTCCCAGCACCTCAGTAGCAAGCCCGCTGGATGCACTTACCCTGGTCTGCTCCGTGAAGGCAGCAGAGGTGCCACAGAGAGATTCCTGCTTTCAGGCTAAGGGCAGTACTGCAGCACCAGCCCTGATGTGTCTTATCCCTCCCATGGAGCCAATCTAAGACATAAATAAAAATTTAAAAATTTCATCCTCCAAGTCAATCTGCACATTGACACAAATCTTTTGTTGTCTTAACTTTACATGCTTAATCTCTAACCATGCTAGAAAACACTCAAATAAGTGTTTCTGTCTCCTTCATTAGATGCTTCTGACAGGTGTTCTCTTGTAGATATACAAAAAGGCTTCAGGATATACTGGGTGTTGATTCATAGAATCGTAGAATTGTTGAGTTTGGAAGGGACTTTAAAGATCATCTTCTTGGAACTACATGATCTCTAAGACCCCTTTCAGCCTAAACCATTCTGTGATTCTGTGTTTCTATAACCTACACTAAAAACTGTCCTAACTTTCACTGCTGCAAAATCCCCGCATACAAATAAACATACACATACTAAAAAAGAAGCCCAGAGAGAACGTGTCAGGATTAACAGCTAGGACAGAACAGAGATCCTTCAGGAAGAGCATCTGTGCTCAATGAATCTCAGATCTGTCAGCAGAGCAGACAAGATAAAATGCTTGCCCTGTATTTAATTAAATCTCACAGCTCCTAATAAACACATAACACCAATCAAAGGTGTGTTTCAGTAGCAAAACTTATAATTTTATTGCAATGTACTACTACTGCAGCAGGAGACCAGCTTATATTATCCTCAAATAGCATCTGACTGGGAAATAGGCAGACTGGGCACCACCTCTTGGCAAGCAGGCTAATTCTACCATTTTACTTACAGTGCATAGTTAGAAGCCCTCAACAATAATCTGTTGTACCGCAGAGGCTGCAGAGCTGAGCTTTTGGTGATGGGAAATTTCAAGCATTTTTCTGCTGGTTTAGAAAAAGCTTTGGATGGCTCCGTCCATGCTGAGTAGCAGCACAGAGCTGCACGTGGTCTCAGCAAGAATAATGTGCCAGCTTGCATGGTAAGGTATCTCCTCCCAGCCTCATCTCCTGACAAGACACAGCGCTGCCTGCAGAGGGTAATGAACCTGCTTTCACAAACAACAGTAGATGTCTGGTGGTGATTCATGCTGTAAAAACCTGCCTCGCTGTTGCTGAGGTCTTAATCCTAGTTCCTTGCTTGTGTGCACTCATGTTATAATTATGTCTCTCCACTGCATTCGACGAACTTGTTAACAGCTGTCTACATCCTTCAGTTGGAATGAACTCCCTTTATGTCATTTCCCTGTAAGCATCCATTTTTCTCTGCTCTCTTGGCTGCCTTACTCATGTCCATCTGCTAACGTGGCAGGATGCTGCTTCCAGATCCTTGCTCCAGCAGAGGTCCTGGGAGGAGTATGGGTTATGCATGTAGCCTGTTTAACACTGTCTCCTAAGTGAAAAGGTCTTCCCCTGTGCCATCTCCAAGGAATTTGCAACCTGTCTCTCTTCATGCTTTGTTCATACTGTCAAACCTCTTCATACTGTTCATTGTGCTGTTCCTACAACAGCCTGTGTCGTCTGGGCCAGATGGGCTTTGTTGCTGGAAAAGATCTGAGGGTATTCCTATAAACGGGCTGGAGATCCCACATCAGGGGAGTAAGGATGTAGAAGTTCAGGTGTTTCCTCTGTCCAGTGTGTACAAAGCACTTGCTTCCATATTCCTGTGCCTGCTGAAAAGTCAGAAGAATGGCTTTGATGTGGTTGTTGTTTTGAAAACTTATGTCTGAGTCCATAAACCATTAATTTGTCTTAACTTCCAAGGTAGCAAGCTGAAAGTGCCTTGCATTTGGCAGATTTTTCCAGGAAGTTGACTTTTCCTGAATTACAAGTAAGCAGTTCATAACCAGAGTAATACACTTATTAGCAGAAAAGAAGGTAAAAATAAATGAGGTCAAAAGACCTTTTGGTGACTAATATCTTGTTACTCACTGGACCGTAAAAATCACTTGAGCTGGACAAGAGTTTGCATTCCTTCTATGTAAATATCATGCTGGGGAGGACTGGTAATATTTTTGGACCAAAGTAAACAGCAGAATCAGAAGTGCCTGTTTACTCTAAGAAAGCAAAGAAAGCAAACATCTTCAGTTGTACAACCTGCCTTGAAACTATCAATATGTTACCGTTCTTGCTGTCAATGAAACTAAAGAAAAACATTCACACACGTGAAGCTTCATTAAAGAGGCTCTTCAAAGTACAAAGCATAGGCTAAAAAAGAAATGTTTGTGCTCAGAAAGGTCATAATATACTAGTGCATTCAGTCAAATCAGTACAAGATCTAGAAAATGTACCCTTTTTTTTCACCAAAAAGGGAATACTTCAATAGAAGAAAAGCTACGACTCAGTTGCCAAAAGTCCATTGGTCCAGGCTAAAACTCGTTGACATAGCTTGCATTAAATGGGACTGTTTGTTACCTGAACAGCTAATTGGAGTGTTTGAAGATGTTAGAAGGAAGCAAGAATAAAAAAAAATCCACATAGTAAAGAAAGTGGAGTGTTGCAGTCTGTGTTTCTTCAGTAGAGCTCACATGTATGGCTGCATAGAAATTCCCTCTCATTTCTCAGTTCAGGATATGAAGACCTATTTGAAATTCCTCCCCAGCTGGGAAGGACTCCCCTATGCCATGCAGGAGAGGTGTGTTCAGAGCCCCTGAAGTTGACTAATATGATACAGAGTGGCACAGAGCAGCCAGCTCAGTGCTTAAGATTTATTCCTTGTGATCAGAGCTAGGCTAACACTGCTCTGCTACTTCTAGAGCTTGCTCAGTTGGCATTAGCTAGGTGTTGGTAATAGCTAGGTGTTGGTATTAGCAGGCCTTACCTTTGTTATCTGTGTTATCCACTACTCAGCACAGCTATGCCTCGAGAGAGAGCATGCCTGGAGCACTGCATGCAGCTCTGGAGCCCTCAGCACGGCAAAGACAGGGACCTGTTGGAGCAGGTCCAGAGGAGGGGCACGAAGGTGCTCAGAGGGCTGGAGCACCTCTCCTGTGAACACAGGGAGTTGAGAGAGTTGTGGTTGTTCTGCCTGGAAAAGAGAAGGCCCTGGGGAGATTTTCTAGCAGCCTCCCAGTACTTGAAGGGGCTTATAAGAAAGATGGAGATAGAGTTTTTAGCCAGGCCTGTTGTGATAGGACAAGAGTGACGTGGTTTTAAACTAAAAGAGGGCAGATTCAAACTAGATATTAGGAAGAAATTTTTACAAAAAGGATGGCAAGGTACTGGAACACATTGCACAGAAAGGATGTAGTACCCTATCACTGGAGGTGTTCAAAGTCACCTCGGATGGGGCTTTTGGCAAAGTTGAAGATGTTTCTGCTCATTGCAGGGTGCTTGGGTTAGATGACCCTTAAAGGTCCCTTCCAACCCAAACTATTCTATGATTCTATGAAATAAATCAATCCCAATGAAAAACCCCAAATACTGCTGTCTCTATCATGACACTTTTTCACTGCTGAGTCTCAGAGTGGCCATGTTCAGGAAAGTATATTGAAAGGAAATCAGAGTCTGCCTAAGGAAAGGAGAAAATGCAGTGAAATTGAGCTGGAAAGAGAAGATGTGGGCATAGATGGGGGTTAGTGGGAAGAGGGGAACATATCAGTGTAAATGTTCCTGGGAATGCCTGGAATCTTGATTGCTGGTGAATAAATCTCAACAGAACTGACAACTGCAGGGAAGCTTGGAGAGTTGGTCTAAGGTATAAAATGAGACATAAAAAAGGAGAGTTGTTTAAATTGTCATCCCTATGGTGCTGTCTTATCACCAGTTCTGACACAAATATCATCGAGGAAAGATTTATAGCTTGCACTCATTTTAGTTATTTTTATAATTGGATGCTAAATATACATTTTTGAGCTCATCTTTCATCTGAAAGTTGAAAACTTCATTTGAAGTCCTTCCAAATCAGGTAGTAGCTCTTTTGGAACTAAAGGTTTCAGCAGCCTGCCCAAACGTGCATCCCTTCCCCCTCAATGATGGACCGCAAATACTTTAGCCTTGGTCCACAGTTGAACTGGTCCTGGGAAAACTGCAGGTGTTCACTTAATTTCCTTGGGGTAGTTTATTAGGTTTTTTACATTCAGGCTTACGATGAAGATCAAAGTTGTATCCACATCATGAAACTTACTAGCATCCTTTACAGACAGACGATTGGTTTGGTCACAACCTGCCCAGCCCAGATTGCAGTCAGCCATGAAATCAGCAGCAGTTACACTGCCCTCGCTGTCCAGATCAGTGTCATATTGGCCTGGGTGGAGCCTTGAACTGTTCTGAGCATTCTGTCACTCAGGAATCCAAACACCTGTCCCCAGGAAGCAAGAGCCCATCCACATCAGGGGGTGCTGCCCTGCATGAGGAGAAATAATGTAATGGCAAACCATGAAATGCACAGACTGAAGCAAACCTTGTGATTAATACAAGAAGATAGCAGAAGAGAAGGAGAAAAGATAAAGAACCAGGCCTTGTTAACAAGGCTAATAAACGAGATCACACTGTGTCATCCTGGGGAAGAAGCAAGGGGAATGGCACAGAGAGCCAGTACAGATGAGACAGTGCATCTGAGCGGAAATAAAGAGCCACGCCACTGGCGAGCATCTGAAAAGGTCAGCAGAAAGGCTTGGCCTCGCTGTGCCTTTGAAAGAACTTGACTTTAAGAGCTCAGTCCAAAAAGGTGCTGCACGCTGGAGCCAACCTTTCATGGCATCCTTCCCTGTGTCCTCCCCCTTGCAATAAACTGCAGAGGGCTTTTTACTAACTCAGCTTTGTTTGACCAGCAAAGGAGAGCTGGAGCTCAGCAGTGCCTTTTGTCCTGCGGTGCTTGTGCAGGTACACCTGCTCCAAGGGGAGCGGTTTAGAAATTCAGCAGAGAGCGAACGGCCTCGTATAATCACCCAATCAGCACCAGGACAAGGAAGGATTCCAGGGCTGAGGGGCTGCTATTGCAAGCAGATGTCTTACCTAAGTCAAAGCTCCTTGGATCAGACGGTCATATTGTCTCCATGGGAAAATCATGATTGCTTTGACAAAATGTGGATTAAGAGAGGAGATGGAAAATAATCACCCTTCTCTCATTATCCGTGATATTTCTTTCATCTTTTTTCCCATTAGCTTACTGAATCATTTCAAATGTGCCCTTGTTTCTTTGCCCCTGGCCCTTCATTTTCTGTCTCCAAATCATCTTTCAGGCATTTAAAAGCTTTCCCTCCTCCTCTCTTATTTTATTGTCAATTAGATTTTTTTTTTTTTTTCCTGAGAAATCTGAGTCTGACAGTCCCATCAGGAGTCATCTGGCACAGCTTTATTGGCAGGAATGGAGCTCTGCCGATTTCTTCCAGACAAGGAACTGGCTCAAAGGTTTTAGAAGTGCTTGCCTTGCTGATGCTGCCACTTTACAGGGCTCTCGCTGTGCAAACTGATATCTTCAGATGCTGGTTTATACAGGAGGTACTGACAACCCAAAGAGGCAAGGCAAGAGGGTGACAAAGCTGTAGGTGTCTGCATGCAGGTTTCTGGTCAAGCAGAATCAGGAGATAGAACTTCCTAGATCTCACCCTCCTGATTTTTAATCTGCCTCAAAATGTCCTCTGATGCCTGCGAGGGGTTTGCTTTCTGCCTTCAGCTGCAAGCTGGAGTTCAATCCCACTGCACTCATTTCTGTGCAGTGGGTGAAAACTCTTGACCCACAAATTAATCATCTGAATCAATGCATGAAGTCATCGTCAGAGATGAGTTATCTACAAGGAGCAATGCAAATTTATGGAATAAATTCTGCCTGCTTTTCTGTTTGCTCTTTGTCCTCCACGAGCTCCTCGTAGTCCTCTAGAAGATGGGAGTTTTCTCAAATGTATTAATTTTTGGAGATTTCTTTCCTTGGAGATCAGCTAGAGAAATGTCTTTGGGAATATGCACAATTTGTTATTCATAAGTCACACTCTGTTGCTTAGTCATATCCCTGCTTCTCTGTTCCCGGATGGAAGCATTATGTAACATCTGTGCTCCACATAAGGGCAGTAGAGGGACAGGCTTCACTTGCACATGTACATCTATGCATATATACATATATACGTGTGTGTATTATCAAATATTTATGGACATAAACCAGTCTAAATCACATCATTTCTGCTTTCAGCAGTACGTTTCTCAAATCTGTGAAGAAACTATTGCAGACCAAAAGGTCTGGAAATGTGAACCTGCACAAGGTAGTCCAAACCACTTGGGAATTATTTTTATTCTGCTGGCAGAGAAAGCAAACAAAACGTATCTGTTGAGCCCAGTGTGGAGGATCAGTACGCGGTACAAGAAACAACAAACGCCTGCCTTGCAAGAGCCTTGTGGCCTCCTGTTCAATCCACAGCTCCAGCCAGGGCAACCCAAAGACTTCTGCCACCCATATCAGCAGGCTGGAGTCAAATGGGACTGAAAGTCTATCTAGAAGTCACTGCAATTTTAAGGGAGCCATGGCAGCTGCCTGGACAGAACAAATAGAGAGCCAGAGAATACACAGCACCTGGCTGCAGCTCATAGGCCACACTGTAGAATTGCTTTCCTTTTTAAAATAAAAGAATCATTGCTGCCCACATGTCCTTATATGTCAGCCATATCCAGGCCATGCTGCTTATCCAGGCCACATTGCTTACCCAGATAATTAAGTCAAGCATGGTTGATTAAGAAGGCAGAATTCCTTCACTTTTTTTATGGCTGAGTGCATAGACCCAGGTGAGAACACCACAGTTTCCCATGCACAAGGTGAAAAAAAACCACACATGAAAAAAGAAACTAAGAATAGAAATAAATAAGTTGGAAAATGGGGCTTCTGTCTTGTAAGTCAGATCCAATGGCTTTTACCACACCTGCTCATATACATGCAGTAACACAGTGCCCCCTACACCTCAGCACACATTTATTTCAGAATTAGCTGTGCACAAGTGACACCAAAGCAACACCATCATTTGCCAGAACACCTGGTTTCCCTCCAGAGGTTTCAGATCCAAAAGCTGAGATCTGACAGGTTTTTCATGGTGTGATTGCAGACATGTAAATTGGAAGCAGCCAATTTCATTTTGCTCACAAGCTTTAAGAAATGTAAATCTGGGTCTCTGAAATATTCTAATTACTTCTCCCCTGATGGATCTTTGTGGCTTGAATAACACTAAAATTGCATGACATTCCACCCCCAGAAAATACATAATTCATAGCTGCAATCCAGCATCTGTATAAGCTCTGTTCAGGGAGAGCATTAATTTCAGAATGAGGGAATCCCTTGTTTCTTTATAGGGGTAAAAATGTAAATTTCCCAAAATGTAAATTTTTATCAACTGCAATTTCCATGTTATTCATCCACAAGGAAGCAAAGGCTGTGCCGGTGGTGTGTGCTGCACCAAGCTGGTGGTTCGTGTATCGAAATAGGTTCTGCATGATCAATGTCATGTTGGCACCTCAGACTGATTGTGTCGCCTTTGCTGTCACCAAACCCGACACGGTAGCACTGAGACAGGTGACTGCAGCGGGGGGCAGCTCATTAGGCATTCACTGGGTGGGTGACTTGGGCACCAGTGGGAGGGGAGAGCAGCGATGGCATTTTACAGTGGTTAGCGACGAGTAAGGAGACGTTCCCCGCTGCCACATTTTGATCAGCACAAATGAAAAGATCTCTCTCAATTGCTTTGGTTGCATAACGATCAGCTCCCATGTTAGAAGCAGAGATAATTCGGGGGCCTGCAACACAGACTGCATTTTCTGGCAGACAAAAATCTGGAGTTGTCCACAGAAGCACAAAAGGAACCAGGGAATTAGGCAGAATGCTCTAGTAATGGGTGTGAAGTGTGCATGAGATGCAGACGTGATAAAAGTATATTTGTTCATATCACTTCTGTGCAGCACCCTCACTTCAACTTTGTATTTATTGTATTCCTTTGAAATGTAGCTGCTTTGTAAGTATAATTAAGAGCGGGTGCCCTGCACTTTGCAAACATGGGGATGCTGCCATGGCAACAGCAGGGGAACGCAGGGAAGCAGCTCTCTCTGATTAATGTAATTACATAGCAAGCATGTATAATGCCTTTAAATACAGTTTACTTTTGCGTGAAGGAGGCATATAATGGATATTATAAGTTGTGCGTGTGTATTCCAGAAACGCTCTTTGCATGTGTTGCGAGTTCACTCTCAGCAGATTGCGCACGTCAGGAGGGAGCCACCACCGCGTGGCGATCGGGCTGGGAGAGGCTCTGACTTCTCCCGGGCTCAAAGTCAGGTTGTGCTCTACTTGGTTCATTTCTGTTACATTTCAGGGTTGTGTTTCAAAGGCAGGTTTTGTAAATGCAGTTGATTTTGCTGCTTTAGGGTTAGAAGATTCAAGTTCTTATGCACGTGTCCAACTTTACTGAAGTTTGGACTCCTTCTCAGGTTAAAAGAGAATTTTCAGGTAAGTAAAATTCCCCGTTGTGTCAAGCCTCAGGAAAATTGGTGTGCACAGGCAGCTCCACTGAGTAACTAATTGCCACAAGCATTAATCCCGGCCCTGCATTCCTCAAACATTAACCCTTTATGCCCTCTTCTTTCCAGGGAAGCATTTTCTGCATGGAGGGAACAAAGGGCTGAAACCTGAGCTCCCAGGGATGTAACTCAGTAAGGCAGGTGGTGACCAGCCACCTCTGTCCCTGTGTTTAAATGGCTGGTTCAGTACCATTTCAGACAGCTCAACCAGAAGCCTTCCATATGGGAATGGAAAGGGAGTTTTCCGGGAAGGGTAAGCATAATTTTTTCTTCCAGGGCATTCCTTGGAAGAGAAAATATATGTGGTGAGGTGGGGATTGTAGGAAGCTATGTGATATATAGCTAACACCAGAGGAAAAATTGAAGGAATCTTTAGGGCCAAGGATCCTTCATTAGGCCAAGAGGCAGGAAAGCTTGGCACAGCTCTTGGCACAGTTACCCTTCTATCTCACAAGAGATATGAGACCTCTTTTGGAGCCCGAGATCATCAGGGTAAAGCCACTGGCCCTGTGAAACTCTGCACATGTATTATAGTGTGGGTTTTTTGGAAATCGAATATCAGCTTACAAATCATAGGTAGTATGTTCACAGATAAAAAGAGAGAAACCCTCTAGAAATGGAAATCTTGGGATCCAGAGAACAGTCTTCAGTGGAATGAGAAAATTGTATCATGTTGAGGTGCAGTAGCCCAGGAAGGTGTTCCTCCATGGATTGTGAGATCTATTACAAAAGACCTGTGCATTTGCAGTAACAGTTTCCTCTGGTAGCACCAAGACATTGAAAATCACTCTTTTTGGTAACGACATGTGCCTTTGTTTTAAATATTGTCATTTAAAAGCCTGTCAATACAAGCTATTTTTATTACATTCTTAGACTACTAAAACTAAAGAGCCAAATCCTTTGCAGGCTTGTGGCATATAGAAATCAGTGTATTTGTGGTGACTTCCACCAGCTGAAGACTTGAGGCCCAAAGCACTTAGGGACATGCCCAATCACTCAGCTAATCACTTTTATCATCCCCCTCACATTTTCCTGTCTTAGAGGTCTTAGCACAGAAATTCATGTGTCTTGTTCTCCTTTTAAATTGGGATTAAATTCTCTTACACTAATTTTTTCTTACTTTGTCTCACACTGGACAAAGAAAGAATAAAAGTAAATTTTAAAAAAATCCACTTACATTCCAGTTATTTCAATGAGCCAAGAAATAGAAAATTAAATATTAAAAATGGTTCTGAAGCTTTAATTTTTATTTTTAAAAGAAATATAAACATTTTAACTAAAACTTGTTTTCGTAACTGGCTTGCCTCTTATTAGTGCTGCCATTTACCTGCACGTTTTCCATTTGTTCATTATAAACACTCTTAAATGGACAGTTCAGGGTGGCCTCCCATTCAGAACCCTTCTGCAGGTACAAATCCCTCAGCAAAACCCAAGACATAACCAAGAATTTACTTCTGCGAAAGCTCATCCGTGTTCTTGACTGCTGAGTACTGGAGCACCTAATGCCTGGGAACAGGAGGACTTTCCTAAAAACCGGAGAGAAGACTGACTTGTGAGCTTGCATCCCTCACAATGACTCAGAGCCAGACTCCTGACTAAGAGAATTCCATTGTTCATTCCACAGAATATTGCTAAATTACAAATTAGCAAAAGCACTTTTCTGTACTCCCGGGCCGACATACGAATATGCATTATTTATTGCATTCTCATTATTTCCTTTTCCTTTATAAACTGGGAAATGAAAGATTAAAGAATTCAGTGTGAGGGGACCTGAAACTATTGCTGCAATCAATTTTAGCCATATGTTCATTTTTATGTATTTAACCCCCATTTTCCCCTTTTCATTCTCCCTCTTTCATTCTGTATTATCATCTGTTCCATCTATGCTTACAGCCCAAAACAGCAAAAACACACCCTCTGGAGCACAGAATATTTTTTGCTAACTTTTTTTTCACTGGAGTGTTTAGAGCAATCAAAGACTAGAATCTTGCTGCAGTCTCCAGTTATTACAGTAATATAATTATGAAGAATACCTGAATCCCTTTTATCAAGAATTGCCATCACCTTCGTTCACTTGTAAATCAGATTTCAACCCTTAAAGGCAACATTATGTCTTTTTCTCTTTTTCTCTTTTTCTCTTTTTTCTTTTCTCTTTTCTTTCTTTTCTTTTCTTTTCTTTTCTTTTCTTTTCTTTTCTTTTCTTTTCTTTTCTTTTCTTTTCTTTTCTTTTCTTCTTTTCTTTTCTTCTTTTCATTTCATTTTCTTTTCATTTAAAAAAAGTGTCCTTTTCCAAGGTCTATATGTCAGTTTTCTCATTTTTAACTTTTGCATGCACATGAACAATAATCCATTGAATTTCCCCAAAAAGTTTCCCCCTTTTGCTCCTCCTGGTAAAGGAGTTCTCCAGTTATTAATCCAGTGTATTACAGGAACTATCTGAATTTTTGTTTTGAATCTCATAGCAACTGAACAGTGAAACAAGTGTAAGGCAAGTATAAGACATTAGATTTTGAAACAAGTTTTTAAATTGATACTTTCTCACCTTTAAAAGGCCTAAAGGAACCAGTATGCGACAAATACCTACCATTTACCTGGCAATGCAGAGCAGGATTGGGATCAGGGCCACATGACAGCCATGTATTTTGCTTTGAAGGCTGTACACACAGTTACGATTCTTCGTGGCTCACTGTGGAAAGTACTTGAGCTGCAAACTCCAAGTCAATGAAAATTTAAAAAAATTACGGTTTTTCCTCTTTGGATATCATCTTTAATCAGGTTTGTTTGCATACTGAATTAAAAGCTGAGCTTAAAACTACACAGTAAAATTATAAACTCTCTCTCCGAGGGCTGTTTTTATGATTCAATCTGTAGCAGCTCTGAAAATGAAGAGTTCAACTTATGATGAACCTCTCAGAGCTTAAATTTAAAGACCGCACACAATGAAACAAGACCAAAATAGACACCATGCTTTGATGATGGGCTCCCACACATTGGAGCTGGTTAAAAAAGCAGCTTTTGACTTGCAAACAGGTTTTCTCTGCCAGCCAAAAAAAAACAGGGGTAGGTCATGTTTACATTCCTGGGCTTCAGTGCCGCAGCGCCCTCTCCACACACCATCCCTCCCGGGCAGTCTCACTTCCCGGGGGACACCAGTGGGTGAGGGGCAGGCTGGGCTGGAACAAACACCTTGCAGCTGGGGATGTGTCCAGGATAAAATCAGCAAACACTCGGAAACCCGCAAGTATAAGAACAGGCTGTGAGAATTTTTACCATAGGATGAGATCTTGTCCATGAAAATGAAACTCTTGGTCATATGATGGCCTTGGCTGAAAAGTAGCATCCTACAGATAGTTCATGCTTTCTGGGCATCAGCAATATTCTGAGGTTGATGCACTGAAACCAATAGCAACCTCACCACTGATTTCAGTAGGGAAAGCTGAATTTCAGACTTTCACCCTCTTTTCTTACTACTTTCTTGAATGTTTCCCCCCCAAATCTAAAATTTCAAGGATGTGTTCAACACATAAAATATGTGTATAGTTCAGTCTACTAGATCAGTGGATGTCATTGCACAAATAGGATAAGAAACTTCAATTTATTTAACATATCAATGAAGATATATTAATTTTGCCTTCATTACTTTCAGTGCAAAGGAACACATGCTCCCATTCTGAGATTTCTTTGCTGGTCCTTAATCCTCTATTTTCCAAGTGTTCGTGTGCTAGAAATTACTTTGCCTGTGCTTTATTGACACCGACTTACCAGAAAAAAGCACAATATTTCAGGGTATAAGGAAAACTTTCCAGCATGCTCCACTGGGCAGAATAAACACCAGCCCTTCTTGAAACCCATCTGTAGCTTGTGTTCAACGGCTTCAGCATGTTCTTAACCAGAAAATAGAAATCATGAGGAGGCCAACTTTCCTCCATGAAGCAAATGAACTGTTGATTAAAGAGGTTAATGTTGGTGAGTATGCTGCTGTTAGAACTGCCTGATTTATTAATCTGAAACAAATGACCTCATGAACATGTCACTGAAAAGATGTGTTCATGTGAAGACTTAGATTTGTATGAATTTATTTTCTGTGTGGAATTGATTAGCCAAAGTGAATTAGTTTGAGGGTTCTTGTTTGCATCTGTTCACTTCAAATATTTATTTATTTTCTAATTAAGAGAAGGAAATCCTTTAATCAGTAGTTTTATAAACAACAAGAAATCTTTTCTTTTTCATGCACTTCACATCCATAATTTTGAATTTCATGTCAGCGCCACAGATGCGGCTGGGGAAGGATGGGTCCCAGGAGACTATTTTTCTTGTGAACTTTCTCAGCTTCCCCTTGGCCCAGCCCTTGATGCCTGACAGTGCTCTGTAGTAAAGGATGGGAAGTCGGGGTAATGTTAAATTGAAGAATGTCATGTCATGTGGAGCCACCTGAGCTAACACCATGGGAGTATTTAGGGTTCAGGCTAACACCCCTACATAGGCAGAAGGGCACATTCTGTGGACACAGCCTGGACGCAGAGGTAGATATAAACATGTTTAGGAGACATCTAGGTATTTGCTAAGAAGACAACCTGACATGATATATCTTTTTCTTTGACATCATCAAAGCAGGGTAAAGGAGCAATTACATTGGTAAGCTAGTTTGTGCTGGGAGAGAGTTAATTTTCTCCACAGTAGCTGGTAAGGGACTGTGTTTTGGATTTGTGATGGAAAGAGTGTTATAACACCCAAATATTTTAGCTATTGCTAAGCAGTGCTTACGCAGCCTCCAGGCCTTTTCTGCTTCTCACCCCACCCCGTAGTGAGCAGGCTGGGGGTGCACAAGGTGTTGGGAGGGGACACAGTCAGGGCAGCTGACCCCAACTGGCCACAGGGGTATCCCACACCGTGAGATGTCATGTTCAGCACACGAGCTGGGAGGAGCAGGAAGGGGACATTCGGAGTTCTGGCACTCGCCGTCACAAGCAGCTGTTACTCAGGATGGAGGCCAGCTTGCTTGGGAATGGCTGGACCTGCCTGCTGGTGGCAAGTGCTGAATGACTTGCCTGTTTTGGTTTGCTTGTGTGAGCAGCTTTTGTTTTACCTGTTAAACTCTATCTCAACACACGAGTTTTCTCAATTTCACCCTTCTGATTCTCTCCCCCATCTCACTGGAGAGAGTGAGCTGTGTAAGTTGAATGGCTGTGTAAGTTGACTCCAGTGGCTTAGTTGCCAGCTGGGGTTAAACCACAAGAGTTGTAAAAACCTGTTTGTACTGTAACTTCCAAGGAGCAGAGTGTTTAGGAAGTTCTGTCCAGTAAATATAAGGCCTGGCTGTCCAAAGCAAAGACAGGGTTGCATGATGGGCCCTGGCAGATGGTGGTGGTCAGGGTAACCGTCTCTCTGAGCTCCACCCTTTGTGCTCAACTTCACTAATGTAAAATACAAAAAGCTGCATTGCATCAGGTCACTTGTGGTAAAGTTCTGCGTCTCATTGGAGCTGTGTGCAATTGTGGGGGGGTTGTGGGTTTTTTCACTTTTTTTCTAAATGCTCCCATTTTGTTTGGATTGCCAAAGATAGTTGTTGGAGTGGATTTGTCTAACTTCCTGTCAAATCAGTGTTTAGTCACAGAAATGTCTTTTGTTGGCGAGTCACAGAAAGTTACATAGCATAGTTCACTGTGGAGATTTAGCTAATCTGATTTAGCATGAAGTGCTTGCCAAATTTGCAAGCCATGGGACTTCTTGTTTGACAGTGGGTTCTAAGACCTTGTTTTACTTTTGGGGGGCTTAGACTCCTAACAGGATAAGGAGTTTGTCTTCTCCTGCATTCTGCTTATTGCCTACCATGGAAAAAAATGGAAGGGGTTTAATCTCTATATATTCAGAAGCATCCAAAGCTAAAATTCATTTAGGAAATGGACTTCAGGGATGATATGGATGACAGTTTCCAGAACTTCACTCTGATATCAGTAAACACATGCTAATGAAGTCAGCCTATTTCCTTTTTTCAAAAAAATTCAACAGAAATCAATAGAAGAGTCTTCCTATTTCTTCACTAGAGAAAGAAGTCGTTAAATTAGGGCATACTGGCAGCAGTGTGAAGAAAGGGGATTCCCTGTCTTGATTTGACACTTATTTATTAGTTTTGTTGAGTGGCAGATGTGAGACAAATAGAAGAATGTAGCTGCATACCAAAATAAATAAAAGGTATTAGAGTAACATATTTATGCATGTGCACTAAGCTTTGACCCTTTGTTCTGACAGTCAGCATTTAGCAAAACCCCCAGTGTGTATTTAAGTGGAAATATAAAATAGGTGGTTTTGTAACAAAATCTTTGAAGTTGGCATCTTTTATAATAGGTAGAAACCGGAGATGTCTGCGTGTGGATTTTCCCAATTATAATTGATACTGCACTTCCCCTAACTTAATGAGAAATTATTCATCACTTTTGTACAGAGCCCTTAATTAGGTTCTTCTGTGTGGATGTGTAAGAAGGCTGCAGCCTGGCATGTGAGAACCTTTTAATGCATAACTGAGCTGCCTTTATTCAGAAGAGAGAGTGTTGCAGCTTACTGCAAGCAAACTGAAAGCGTGTTTGTCTTATGAATTATTTGTTTCACAGTGGCAGTAAAAGGATTACATGACTATCTGAGTCTCACTCGTGGGGCAGGAATGGAACAGAGACTTAAAGGAAGGTGGCTCATGTCTCCAAGAGATGTTACAATAAAATCAGAGGACAGGGCCCAGATAGTGTGGAAAGAGGGAGGAATAGGATACCAGCAACTTGACACGTTTCAGTCTCCCTAAGAGCTCCTCAGCAGCTGATCCAGAGAAGCAGCACCCCATTCCCAGGCCTTGGTCTGAAATTCTGTGTGCCGAGACCAAACCTTTCCCACAAAGCACCCTAATGGTGCTACCTGCCTGCTGATGAGAGGACTGGAGAAACCCCTGGGATGGCATGCAAAAGCAGCTGATGGAAACCTGTAATTCCTTTCTACAGACATGCAGTCCCTAGGCATCTTGCGTGCAATCGTTTGAACTGTTTTCTTTATAAGTTGCAGCTAATAATTAGTGAATATGAAAAATCCATCTGGTCACAGCCTTAGATTTCGTTAGAGCATAAAAGTGGGCTTAACCGTGATTACACACTTTACTTTTAATTTCAGTATCCAAGTGTGTCTCACGCTTCTTAAATTGATTTTTTCATCTAATAAGGTTGCTATTTCCTATTTCTGACTTTGTAGCTACTTTGGTCATTTGTTCTGCCAAATTTCATTCTCTTGTTTTTGCCCACTCTGGTTTCAGCATAGAGGAATTTCTCACCAGCTTTGGATGAATCTCAGCTCTAGGTACCTTTATGGGGCTCTGTGTCAGTGGAAATTTTCCAGGGATGTATGGAAGAGCTGGGCCTTCCAATTTTGGGCTGATCTGTTTTGACCGTATTTGCTTGTTATTAGGATCACATGATGTGATTGGCTTTAAGGGACACTGCCCCAAGTGTCTTTTGGGAGAACTGTTATACTAACAGGCAACTCTCTTTTAACCATCTGCATTTCTCTCTCGACAAAAATTTTTAATGAAGTCACTTATCTTTCTGTCTCAGTAACAGCCAAAAGAAATTTTATCTTTCTGTTCTTCTGGTTCCTTTCTAACTGACATGGGAGGAGGAGAACAACACCTCTATCTCCTTTCTCCTAATGTCGAGAGGGCTTTTGCATGGAAGGGAATAGAAAAATAAAAAAACCCAAACAACAAAAGGAAGCATGGGCTCAGTAGTGAAGAAACATCTGATTTTTCAACTGACAGAAGGAAAGCTCAGTGGAAGAGGAAAATGTGGATTGCTGTGTTGATATGGCTGTAAAATGTGCACTCCTAGAAACTAAAAAATCTTCTCATGTGCAAAGGTTGATAAAAAGGAAATAAATTATCCTTGCACCAAAACATTTCTTTCAATCTTTTTGTTTCCTTGCTCTTGCCTTTGATTTGCCTGTATTTTAATAGTAATTTGCCTAGGGTTTTAGTTTATTTCCTGGGTTCAATCCAAATCCTGTTGGGCACGCTTAAAGAATATCACCATTCTGCAGCCAGTTGTATCTGATCCAGAGCCTGAAATGGTTATTCATGCTTTTATCACCTCAAGATTAGACTATTCAAACTCCTCGCTGGTTGGTTTCCCTGATAATGCCTTCTATGAACTCCTACTGTTACAAAATGTGTTTGCTGAAGTGATCCACTGACTGCAAAGTCAGTGCAGTAACTATTAACTGCTTCATTTATTAAATTTAAATTATTCCACGAATCTGCAAAAAGCACGAATAGCCTCAGCATACCGTGTCCCTAAAAATTTGATTTTGTCAGTACAGGTACAGCCTGGGTTTTGCCTGCTTCAGCAATACCTTCGTCTGAGAATTGCCTCTGTCATCTTCAGCGGGACACTATGGGCTAAGGTCAGTAACAGGAAATATGGCAGAGCTGGCCCATAACCAGGCAAATCTGCCAGATGTCACACAGTTAGCTTTCATGAATTATATAAAGCATTAATTTTAATAGTGTTTTATACTCACTCCAGCTGTTGTAAGCCCACAGGTGGCCTTTAACTACTTGCTACAGTAGAACAGAATGAATTCTTCCTTTCAACATTCAGTGTCGGTTTCATTAGCACCTTTATAGCACAAAATGGAACAAACCAGGACAAATTGTAACAGCGATGCTTTTCTGATTTAATAACAACAAACATAAGAATCCATAGAGAAAAAACCCTTGAATTCACAGAGCTTCTAGCTCTTCATCTGTGTGTGTGTGTGCGTGCTTATGAGAAACAGTGAGGCAGGGGAAGAAAAAAGTGCAAGGGAGGCAAGTGCTAAAACATAGACTCAAAACTGCAGACTGGAAACTTAAATGTCATCACGACTTAAGCCAGTTACAAATACAAGTCTACATTCTGACCTGATCATTCCCAAATAGTGAATGGGATGTTGTAGATATGATTACACATAAAAAAAATTCCACTTTTATTTAACACCTTGTGTTATGGTTACAGGATGTTCTGACACTGCCTCACTTCTAACTGCTGACCCTCCGCCACACCACAACATCCATTCTCCCCGTCCCCAGTGCCCTGAAGCAGCTGATTGTGTTTACAGTGACATACTGCACTGGCAGCTCCACCTTTCATGGGCAGAAATCTGCCTTCTCCACTCACTGTATGAAGAGCTGCAAGTTGCCCCTTGATTTGTTACCCGAGTGTGAACAGCTGCACAAGTAACTCATTTTTTTAAAGGAATAACAAACAAAAGGAGCATAAAACTTTCAGACAGGTCTTTTGCACAGTGCCTGTGGAGCTGTACTTTCCCAGTCTACCATGTAATCACAGAGAGCCTCTCAATACAGAAAGAATAGTGGGAAAGCATCCCTTGCAGCAAAAATTAGCAGTGCCACCCTATATGCTAACTAAGTGTTTTTAAATTGTGTACCCAGCTGTGTTGCACTGAATTGTGCAAATGGGGATAAAATCAAACCTATTTTCTACTTTTACATCTTCAGAATTTACTTGTATAGTATTGCCAGGGTATAAATGTTTTCATGTGATGTGCTTTATGCACATGTATGAAAAATTAAAGAAGGCTGAATAATTTCATTGGAACCACACAGAGTCCAGTACTCTTTCCACAGTGAATGCTTCAGAGCAGAAGTCTGAATGAGTAACAGAGATTTATAATGTGCCCTGGAGGTCAGAACACTCCAGCTCTGACAGAACAATGAAGGGATCAAATTCCAATGGAGAGTGGCCTCCCCTGAGCTCTTCTGGCCTCTGGTCACCCTGGCCATACAATGCAAGGGATTATTCACAAAAATACCTCAGTCATTCTCAAGGGGTTTTTGTGGTTTACAGAGAAAAAAGCCCAGACCCCAACCATGTGGGAGTACACTTGCTAAATCAACACTTCCATTTTCACTCAGAACCAGGTGGATAGCAAAACAATCTCTATTCTCCCTGTTATTGTGGCCACTTTAAAAAAAATAAAAAGAAAAGAAAAATAAGGCAGCTGGACTTTCTGTAAAGGCTGCATTTAAATGCCAGAGATGACTCTAAGGAGAAGTACTGAATAAGAATGTCATAAAGGACTGTGCTGAGAAAGTACTGCTGAAGATGGGACATGGTTCTGGTTGTAAAAGCAGCTTTCAGCACTGTCAGTACTAAGCGGGACTTGTGACAGGTAGAAGGTCTGGAGACCCAAAACTAGATCTAGACTGGGCAACTTCTTGGTCAAAAATGTTCATTATCCCATTTCCTCTTGACATTTTACTTCCGTCATGACTGAAATGTACCTCAATACATGAGACCTGTCATATACTGTCCTCCTGGCAAGACCTAATGTTACAATAAATAAAACAGGAAAAAATAATTTTACCTGAAATTATAGCAAATTTTCACTTGAGATCTGACCTTAACTAGGGAAAGAGGTAACAGGAAGATTATCTCTTCTGTGAATCAGTAAAATAGGGTACTAGTACCAGCAGCTTCATAATAGTTTGGATCAAACTTCTTTTTTCTCCTTCTTTAAGGCCTTAAATTACTCTGGCAAAGAGTAATGGCTGAGTGACCTTATCCATTCCAGTTGGGACAATAAAATCTCATTTCTTATTCAGCAATGTCAAAAGGCTGCTTGAAAAAAATTTAGTGTTTCATACTTACCAGTTCCCATCATCTGCAAGGGTTGTGTTCGAAGTTATCCAAGCCAACAGAAGGCAGCTAAAGTTGTTCAAATTGTTTTGCTAGTAATCCAGTGCTGAAGTTGCACAGATTAATTTAGTCATAAAAAAAGGCAGCTGATGCAGTCCAAACCCTGTGCTGAACATAAACACAAGAAGTGTGACCTCAATAGGCAAAAATCAGTGCGTGGTAAGCAAGGTCTCATCAGTAAGCAAAGTAAGGAGACAAAAATCTCGTCCGAATACTGATCCTGTGACTTGTCAAAAAAGAAAAAAAAAATAAAAGGGCTAACTAAACCTTAATGTTTAGTAACATCTGATCCTATGGAAGTATGTACACCATTTAAACAGCAGCATCATGACCATTCATGAGGATTTGATATTTCATCCTTGGTCAACTACATCATATTTGTGTAAATTGACAGAGAGATTACATTCCGAAGCTATTGGCAGTTAAGCTGCTTAATTTTGTCTTGTTCAGAAACAAGAGCAATATGCCTTATTTCTTGTGTAAGAAAATCAGCAGAGAGAACTCTGTCATCAACACATTCTGAATTCCCAAGAAAAATAGCCATCCTCAAGCTAATGTCATCTGCAAATGCAGCTTTCCCCCTTGGCCATCAACCAGAAAGGATAGTGTTGAAAAAATGCTAATGAGGTGCAGCGTGGCTGCAGAAACAAGAGGAAACCATGCTGTGAGCCCTCCTTCAACTCAAATAAAACTTCCTGTCCCATTGAAGAGTTTTCTGCCAATACCAGCCTCCCTGGGATACTGGCAGTCACTGGAGGCAGCCAGCTCTTGGTGAGTGCGCCGCATGAAAGGACTGATGGAAGACAATGTGGAGTATTGTGCACAGTTTATTAAATCTTGCCAATCTCCTCAAATAAAAGTTAGCTCAAGGCAAAGGTCTGGCTGACAGCTGAACGTGAGTCAAAAGTCTCACTAGGCGTCTTGGTCTTTGCCATGGAGAGCGTTACAAATTCACTGAGAGAAACTTGCCCTTCTTTAGCAAAATCTTTGGGATTTTTGTACATAGTCCAGCTTCCCTCACGTTTGCTTAAAATCTGGTGTCTGGCTGTAGATTGAGATCCACTAAATGCATCTGAAACCTAAGATATGAGCTCTCCTATGTGTTTACTGTGTATATACAGATTTGGAAGCACGAGTATTTCTAGATTTTAATTTGACCTGTATTTTAATTTAATGTAGGCACAAATCTAATGAGATGAAATGGAGTTGGCAAATTGCTTTTACAGCAGAACGTTTATTTTAGGGCTGTTCAGGGTACCTTGAAAATATTTCTTTGGCTGACATGTAGCCCACATGCAATGACACTAAGAATAAACAAAGCAGAGGGAAGAGTCAGCTACTGCTTTACAACTCCTGAGGGGAAAAAATTAAAAAGTAAGGAGTCTATAAAATAAAACAAACAGCACATAGATCAAGGAGGGGATTTAAAATCATTTAGGCATTGACTAAAAGAACTGCAATACTGAATTTAGGGAGAGAGAATGTTTTTAAGATGAGCATAGGCCCTTTCTGAACCACCATCTTGAGCTGCCAAGAGAGTCAGGACACATGCATTAGAAATGAAGTCAGGGAAATCATGCTGAAAATAAGTGAATGTAATGAGTGAGACCTAAGTTCACTTAATGAATAAGTGAAGATGGGTAAGTGTAAATGAGACATACAATCGAGTTACTGAGGTAGGTTACTGGGTTAGTGATCTTGAGTTAAAGCTGTTATATAACAGTGCTCTTAATTCCCTCTGACGATATGCATTGGGTAAGTCGGAAAGTAAATATGTTAGAAAATGCTTTCAGCTGTGCAGAAAACAGAATATGCTGCTGTTGAACCATACCCCATTGTAACAAACAGAAGAGCTCTGCTGCTCTGTGTGGTGTCTTTAAAGGAGATTTAAACACAGATTTTATTTGTCTAACCATTCCCTATAGCGCCTGCGTGGGTTCCGTGGTGCTGGGTGAGAGCAGCTGCTGCGTGTTCCACAGGATCCCTTCACTGAGGGGTCCCAGGTGGGGCCAGACCCCTGCTAGCAGCTGTTCTGCACCCAGGGTGTTGGGAACCAGCAACCACCCCCCGCATTGTTGGTTCAGATGTCCCCAGAGGTTTCGGAGGTGGCTCTTGGGTGGACAACCAAAGATTTTATTGTGCAGGACCCCAGGGAAGAGAAAGGCCCCACATGGTGTCCCAGGAACCAAGAGGGCAAACTTTCGTTGGGCTGGGGGTTATAAGGGGGTCCCGAAGGGGGCGGGGTAATACAAAACAGCCAGTGGGGAGAGAGGGAGAAAGGGGCGGGTAATACAAAACAACCGATGGGAACAGAGGGGCAGGCATGGGGGCTTTGGTTACANGCTGGTGGTTCAGCCATCACAACCATTCCCTACTATTATTCTTTATTATTTTCAATAATGAAATAAAATGCATCATGCAGGATTTTTTTTTTCTTTTCAAAAGTGATTTGGGGACTGCAGATATTTCAAAAGAGGGAGAGAAAACAGTGGGATCTTCTCTTAATCCAGAGTATTAACATTTGGCAAAGATGAGTCTGCTTTTCTTGGCAGCAAATGCAGAATTAGTTTTGAGGAAACTGGAAGCAATTTAAGAGAATACTATGGAAACCTCTTATTAAAGTTCATGGTAATGTAAAGGGGAAGTCAAACTGACTTTAACAAACTTCCTGGAAAGACTATTTTTTAATACCTAGGCACTTTAGATATGTTCAGGCACATGTGTGAGACAGCACTTAAAGGAGACAGAAGCCCTAAAAAAATGCCAAAAACCTGGAATAGTTTAGGTTGGAAAAGATGTCTCAGATAACTGAGTTTAACCATTAACATAACACTTTCAAGCCCACCACAAAACCTTGTTCATGAGGGTCACATCTACATGTCTTTCAAATACCTTCAGGGATGGCGACTCAGCCACTTCCCCAATCACTTTTTCCAATGCTTGACATACTTTTTAATGAAGATTTTTCCTAATATCCAATCTAAACCTTCTCTGGTGCAACTTGAGACCATTTCTTTTCATTCTCTTGTTATTTGGGAGAAGAGACTGACCCCCACCTGGCTACAGCCTCCTTCCAGGGAGTTGTAGAGAGCGATAAGGTCTCCCCCGAGCCCTCTTTTATCCAGTCTAAACACCCACAGCCTCCTCAGCTGTTCCTCATCAGACTTGTGCTCCAGACCCTTTCCAGCTCCATTGTCTTTCTCTGGACACGCTCCAGCCCCTCAATGCCTTTCTTGTAGTGAGAGGCCTTAAACTGGACACAGGATTTGAGGTGTGGCCTCACCAGTGCCGAGAACAGGAGGACAATCCCTGCCCTGGTCCTGCTGGCCACACTATTGCTGATTCAGGCCAGGATGCCATTGGCCTTCTTGGCCACCTGGGCACAGCTGGCTCATGTTCAGCCACTGTCAGTGAGCATTACCAGGTCCTTTTCGGCAGGGCAGCTTTTCAGCCACCCCAGCCTTGACAGTTCAAGAGGTTGTTGTGACCCAAGTGCAGGACCCAGCACTTGGCCTTTTTGAACCTCACACAATTGGCCTTAGTCCATTGATCCAGCCTGCCCAGATCCCTCTGTAGAGCCTTCCTACCCTTCAGCAGATTGACACTCTCGTCCAATGTGGGGCTCTCTGCAAACTGCCCTCCATCCCCTCACCCACATTGTTGATAAAGATATTAAACAGGACTTGCCCCAACATTGAGTCCTGGGGAACATCACTGGTGGTCGCTGCCAGCTCAATTTTAGTCCATTCCCTGACAATCTCTGGGCCCAGCCATCCAGCCAGTTTTTTACCCAGCCAAGAGCACACCCGTCCAAGCCATGAACAGCCAGTTTCTTCAGGAGAATGCTGTCGGAAATGGTGTCAAAGGCTCTACTGAAGTCTAGCTGAAAAACACCTTCAGTACCAGAATACACTGAGGTAATTTTCATGGTAATATGGAAAATCCCCACCACTGTGGGGATCCTCTCTCTTGATCACCAACGTGTGTTGTGTACAGTCAAGGGTCTCTATTATATGAGGGGTGCTATTTATTAAGGAGTCGAGAAAACTGGGTTTGCAACAGCTGTACATGGGGACAGCAACAGACCTGGGGTTGCAGATGGCAACTTGTGTCAAACACCATTCACTGCAACAGCAAGGGTCGAGCACAGAAGTCTTGTTACGTATGTGCCTTGTCTCCCTAGCAGAAAAATAAAACTTTTGGTGAAGTTCAGTTTAGAATATAAACTACATGGTGCTAGGTCTGCCTCATTTTGCAGCTCTTACCTGGTCTATAAAGGGGAGCATGCAGATATATCAAAGACTTTCTCTGACAAGTCATTAGTTTTTCCAGTTTGAGGCATGACAGCTAACTCTGACTCAGAGCATTGCACTAAATGTCACGGCTTTAATGCCTAGGACCTCAGGAAAGGAAATTTTTTTGATAGATTGCTGCAGGTTTTGCATCCATAAATCCACTGATCTACAGTCAGCTTCAATGTTGAAGTTTTTTGCCTCATGCTGCATGCTGGGCAGTACAGAAAAACAGAGTCCCAAGGAAAATCAGTCATCACCAAGAAGAATGTAATGCAAAGAAAGGTGGGTTCTTGGATTACATTGTTGTGGGTTTGGTGCTTTTTGCTGGGGGGAACATGGCCCTAGCAGAGAGTACAAAAGTATTTTCAAGTAGTCAACACTCAAAGAAGTAAGACCACCTGTGATGAATATATAGACTCGGCTGTGTTGGAAGAATTTGCCTTTGCGCTGTTTAATTTTTAAGTTAAATTTTAATCAGGCTGTAGGGGATATAATTAAGTTTAGATCAATATAGTAGCAGCATTGGCATCAGCCTTGGCATTGGCACGAAACAAACATTTTGTTTTAGTAAAGAAGCATCTTGCTTTTCTTCATCTTCTGCATTAATCTGCTGCTCAGTGCTGCTGCCTTTGGAGCCAATGGGGAAATCACATGCTGGCCTCTGTGGAAACAAAACTCCATCTTCTATTTCTAGCATCCTAACCACATTAAGGTGTTCCTGGCACCACACGGGAATGAAATAATTCTGAAAGTTTTATTGGTTTGTATGAAAATTAAACTGCTTTTTCCCCACCCAGCCTTCTAATTATAGTCATTTA
Organism: Mohoua ochrocephala; assembly: GCA_013398855.1. NCBI lineage: Eukaryota > Metazoa > Chordata > Aves > Passeriformes > Acanthizidae > Mohoua > Mohoua ochrocephala. Next base: position 92,345 of record VZTA01015407.1, on the reverse strand, counting down.
AATGCCCACACTTAAAGGCAAATAAGTATGCCAGAAACCATCCAAAGAATTACTTCTAATATGCTTCTTGATTTTAATCTCACTGTTGAATTTTGAAAATCTTTTTTCTTTTAATTTATTGATGTCAAAATATTAGATTTTTGCCAAGCTGTACATTACTGTTTTTATCATCAAAGAAGAAGGATAAGAATTCAATGCCAATTAAAAAATAAAAAATAGCCACAACCACTTTAAAGAGTCAATTTTGCATCATTTCATTTCTCAGTTCCAAGAATGAGGATAGCCTCATGGTTCCAGTCCTGGGCCAAGACTTAAATCTTCTTTTAGAAGATTTAACTGCTACACAGTTCTTATGCAGGTTTGATCAGTCCATATAATGTCTCCATTTTTTCTGCATTAGGGAGTGAAAAAATAAGTCCTTTTTTTAATCCTACCAAACTCTTTCAAACTGTTGCTGGCCCATTATCTGTTCATAACATAACACAGCAAGGGCCCTATTTTTGTTGAAATTTAGTAAACCACATTAATGTTTGAATCTGAAACAAAACTAACTATTGTGTTTTTATTGTTCTGTGTCTTACACAATTCTCTCTTTCCTAGAAAGCATTAAAGAGCTCATCCAGCATTTCCAGGAGAATCTTCCAGTATGATAGCTGCTGACATTTGCTTAAACAGGGTAATAATTTGCTCCTTATACAGCAGCTATGAACCATACTTTCCAGGGTACATAAAGGAATATCCATTTTTTATCTGATCTCGACAATTGGAGAAAAAGTCAGATGCACTTGGGCTTGATGAAAACTCACTGAAGGACAATCCAAGGCTAAAGTAATATATATGTGTCTTTTTTGGTGGGTTCATTGTCATCATCGAAGATTTTCATACACCATTTTGGTTTACTGGTTCATAGTACCATTTGCAGGAACACCTGGGTAGCTTTACTCTCACTGTACGTTTTTTTCCCTTTAAATGCCCAAAACTGCCTGACGGGCTTGGTCCCTGAGGAGTTCACATGCTGTGTGGTCTAAAGTGCACTTTCCAGATCCAGCTCACCAGTTCCATCTAGAAAAGCAGTAAAGGTGCATATAGCTGAAATGCCTGTTGTTAAGTTCCAGTAGGTAAAGTTCAAATACGTTTTCATGTATTTAGTCCACTCTCACTGAAGCTACAGGACCAACAAAAGACTTTCGACATGCAAGTTGTCTTGCAGAGTACCAGATACAGAGAACCAACTTATAATATATTTCATGGCCCTCTGTGCTTATTATGACTACAGTGTATCTCTGGATCCCCAATCTGCACACCTGATATCGATAATCGCTATCACAAAGCAAGCATTTAACTGTACATTCAACCAACCCACCTTGCCTTGCTTTGCTTTTTATTCCTCTCTTTTTCCTTCTCTCCAGGAAGAAGATGTGGGTCTGAACTCCCAAATGTGTGATCCAGCATTCCTCACACACAGGAATACGTGACCCAACCAGTGCAACTGATTGGCAATCACAAGCATCATTTTGATTCAATTTTAACAAAAGGAGGGACCAGAGTTGCTATGGAGTAGCTACAAAATCCATTAAAACCAATGGGAGTTTTTCCACTAATACCAAGCTCTGGATCAAAATCCATGTGCTTTAGTCACTGTGGAACACAAAATCTAGAAGTCAAGATATTATGTGTCAGATGCTGTTAGTTGTGCTGTTCTCTACTGATGGTATGATAATCAAAAGAAGTCTTGGAAGTGCTTTTCAATGCCTATAAAACATAAAGTGCAATTTGAAAATTAATTATTGTAAATGGTGAGGATTTTTTTAGCTAATATTTGAATTTAAGCTCGCCAATCTCCTACTTACAGTATTTATCACTACATGTTCAATTTTTTCCTTAAGGTTTTAACCAAAAAAGCCTAGATAATTCCCTGTTTGGCTCAACAGAGTTTCAAGATATTGCCAAGTGTCCCAGAAGTCATTCTATGACTCATCATCATGTCAATGTATTAATTAATGACTATAGAGCTGACAAAGATCTAATTATATTGAAAATGCTTGTATCTTTTTTTTCCTTTCAAACATGAGGATATTATCAAATTGATTTTCTTTACAGGATTTATTATTTTAGTTAGTATTAAATAAACTCAACTCTTCTGGACAAAACATTCCTAGATGTAGAGCCTCTTAGCCAAAAATTTGCACTTCATATTTGAATATATTTACTAGTGGGCTATGTTTTCTGTTGTGCTTGGTGCAATTGATGCTATTTGTATGTACAAACAGCTCTTTTTGTGACATTGCTCAGCTCGGAAGATTTTAGTTTGATACTTTAGAGCACCAAGCTGATTTGTTTAAATAAAGATAAGGACAACATGAAGTGTGTCTGGCATACCAATCCTTTTAAAAGCTGCTCTGCAGAGAAAATGCCTTTGAATATTTAAGATACAGTTAAAAGAAAAATGATTGCTTGAAAGTTATGCATTAAATCCTACTTTTAAAATAGCTGCACTCTCCACTGACTGCTCTACTTCTCATTTAGGAAGTCTGATAGGGTTTTCAGAGCTAGATACTGGGTTTGCAGAATCATCCCCATCCCATTTGGTTTGCGATGTGTACCCATCACTTCATTCTGTGCTGTGAGTATTTACACATAACTTTTGTTTAAAAAAATTGATACCTGACAGTATTTTCATAGAAGGAAAGAACTGTGCTTTTAATTATCCTCCCACAAATTACTTACAGGGAGGCTTTTCTTGTCTTCTCTGAAGTATAAATACTTTGAAGACACAGGGTGAATAAGCCATTTCATACCCCTGTGGCCACTGGAGGGTTAGGTTAGAGTATTTCTCATGCTCAAACACTCCATATGATAAATCTAAGGGTGAGTGAAGACTCTTGCTTTGCCAAGCCAAATGTCACAAATCTTGACAACTGAGCTGGGTACATTTAAAAGAAAAAAAACTTTCTTAAAAGATTTTTTTTTAAGTTCTTGCTTGTTTCCAGTTTGATCAGGAAAAAGAATATGATTCTAACTAGTTTTCTTACTTTGAAAAAAAGTCTCACCATCAACTTTGAAAATTGAGGCTAAAGGCTCTATCAAAGGAAGAAAAATTCTTCTCCACTGCAAAGTACTTGAACAAGATTATTAGTCTCCTGTGGTACCAATGAGTTGTTGATAGAAAGCCGAAAGGCCTCATATACCCTCTATGGAAAGGAGAAAAAGAAGATTTTATAACAAGAAGGAGATACTCAAGTTCTCCACATGATACCGACCACGGGACAAGCACTCTGTGGAGATGAGTGACTTGGGGTGCAACTGAACATCAGCGATGGATTCACAAAATACATGCTCATGCTGTGCCAAAGACGTCATTCAAAACAATTTGGTTTAGGTTTCGCAGGATGGATCAGAAACCTTGGTAATGATAACAAACTAATTTCACATGTTCCAATTTCCAAGGAGCAAGCAATTCTGAAAACAGCCTTTTGATTTCTCTCACTGTAGTCAGGTTGCCCAGGCTGTGGCAGGCTGTATATACACAGATGTTATACATATTATCCATATGGTTATTTATGTATATACAGACAAATATATGTGCATGTGTCTGTCCCTCTGGCCAGGCCTGTTTCAGAAACAAAACATTCCTTTGTGCCTTCTGTGCACAGGAAGCCTGTGATGCAGCATGGCAGAGGGTCACCAATCTAGTTACAAAGTTCCCACCATTTGTCTGAAAATGTTGATCTTGCTGACCCTTCTGAGACCTGAGGAGATAAAGGCGGGCTGCTGTTCAGACAGTCTTTATCTCCTTTGCCATCTCAAGTGGCTCATATTGTTTTATTTCATGTTTATAGTCATTGTTCTTAGTTCTTTTTATCACAACAGCATTTGGCTATTCCCAAGGGCAAGGATCTTCTTGATCAGCAAGATTATTCTGTTTATGTTTGCCTTATCCCTCCTTTTTCTGCCTTTTGTATGGAGGTTTTCAAAGATTTCCATTGAAAGCCTCAACAGTTTACTCGCATTACATGCATAAACTCTTCAGGAGGACCTCTGGTATCCCAGAAATGTTGCAGAGGCTTTGAACAACTGATAGCAGTGTTCACCACATATCATCCCTCCCAACAATGTCAGCTATTTCCAACATGTTTTGTGTTGCATAACTCTGCCGTGAAATCTTAATAACTCTTTTTATTTAGAGACGTGAAGAACAATCTTGGGCGAGTCATGAAAATTTGAAATGGAATATCTTTCTTACTGACAGAATTGATACTTTGCCCTCTAAAATAGTCAATAACTTTCATAAGACTCATATATTATGTTTTTTGAGGAAATGAGGAGTTACAGTGGTGATTCACTAATGCTACTATGTATTCTAGCAGCAACTAAAAGTTATCTGACAGTTTTGAATAACTGGAGGGTATCGTTATCTTTCAGAAATACTCCTAAATTTAATTCTTTTCAAAATTACTATTACTTAGTACTACATATGACAGTTCTCTACAGATAAACATGAGACTTCATACAGACTGGACATATTATGACAGATTAAAGACTGCCAGAGGCTATCAGATTTTGCAATAATGGTTATTTCTGAGCGCATAATATGTAAAATCTGCAGAATCCTACTTCTCGCATAGAATTTTTTCATCCTTCTCCCTCATGGATCCACAAACAGCATGCACATTCCCTCCCATCCTCATCTTGCTAAATGCACACACGCCTTAAATCTCTTCTTACAGAATGGCCTTTCCAAAGAACAGAGATGTTTTCTCTGCGATACCTTCATTCAAAAGTGTTTTCCTGTGGTAGAGTGTGCACCGTTTGACACAAGATCCTCCCATTTTTGTAGCATTTATTTGTAAAAATGTGGAAGATGGATATCCATTCATTACAGGGCATTGTTTTGCTGACTTTCTGGTAAGTTTTCCCATTCGTTTATATGAGGGCAAGAGTCTCTTCTATCACACTCCACACAGTGTGTTTTGTGTGTAACCTGCTGTGAGCCTCAAACCTTCCTGTGCACAGCTAGTAAGGAACACCACAGCCTTTATTAAAAGCATGAGAACATGTCCAAACAATGCAAATGAACCAGAAGATCTTACACGCACAAGTCCTTTAATAAAGTCCCAAGGTAGAGGAAACTGACCTCTGAAATTTATCTCTACGTTACAGCTTTTCCTTCCAATCTAGTGGATACTTGACCTTCTAAATTGGACCTGATAAATCTAAATCCTTTTTTCTTAAGGGGAAAGAAAAGCAAACCAACACAATGGCTTTTTTCTCCATTTTATGCACAAAGATAGTGAATTCCTACCTGTATGACTCGCAGAAATCCTTGATGCTTTTTATACTAGCAGTCCAAGGACAAGGAGACCACTAATGGTGTTTTTTCCATATTTGAGTATGCTCCCAGCTGTTTTCAGCTACAGGATATTTCTACTGTCAAAGAGGGGAGTAAATCAAATTGAGCATTCACATTTATAACACACTTTTTCCTGTGGGGTTCTGTGCATATTTCCTTTGAAGTATTTTCCACTCTTCTGACAGATTTTTTAGTACATTTTGGTATGACGAGGGAGCTTACAGGATACTCAGGTATCCAGGTTTCAGGATTTAAAACCTGACCCACAGAATTCTCAAGGAGTCTTTCTGTTGCCTTCTGTGGGGTCTAAACCTGTTCCTTAACAAACTTTCCTGATGAAACCTGGAATTTGCACACTCCCCGCTTGTGGGTATATTTGGTTCTTTTTCCTTTCATTTCTCTCTTATGTTTTGTCAGCTAGACTTCCCATCAGCTACCTCCACATTTTTTCTTGTTTAATGACGCAAAAATGCTCCTGGGCTGGAAACCCAAATCTCTCAGGTCCATACCAAAGAACAGCCGCTTCGGTTTCTGAAGCAGAAGCAGCAGTGATGGTGCCTTTGACAAACAATGGATAAAAGCTGCTGCAGGGTAAGGCCATGCAGAACTGGCAAAGTAAACAGATGAATTCTAAATTACTGAAGTTATGCATGTGATCCAATGGATTTAGTAGTCAAAACAAAGAAACCTGTCAGAAACTTCATAAATATGGCACAGGAGGGCTCCTTGATCAAGACTCCATTATAAGCAGATTTCCAGGGCAGGCTGAGTCTGGAGGCAAGAACCTGATCTCACAGGTGCATGGCAGGTTTGCACTCAAGAGACTTCTCCTCTTGGATGTGTCCCTTGGTCCTCTGTGCTTCTATCTCAGCTCTGCCCTGTGCCCAGGCCATCTTGTCTGGGAAGGTGGCAGCCCTTGCTGTGGGGCTGCTGAGTCCCAGGAAGGCTCCTGAGCAGCCATCCCTGCAAAGAATTGATTTTTCCAGCTCCGTACCTGAGGGGAAAATGAAACAAAAATGACTTATTTTAGTTTTTAATTGCAATTAGTCTGATGCACTTGTGTGTGTATTTATAAAGGCATTTAATGATGTAGACAGGCATCTTTTCTTTCTTTCTTTCTTTCTTTCTTTCTTTCTTTCTTTCTTTCTTTCTTTCTTTTTCTTTCTTTCTTTCTTTCTTTCTTTCTTTCTTTCTTTCTTTCTTTCTCTCTTTCTTTCTCTCTTTCTTTCTCTCTTTCTTATCAAAGGTTCTGGATATTTGACTTTCTTTCCATTGTTCTGAAAATCAAAACAATTAAAAAGTTATGAAAGTTGTTCCTTGTACCAATGGCACAGATTAAAAACTGTGAAAAAAAATGATGTAACTGGAAAACAAAAAGTTGAGTTAATGATTTCAGTTTTAAATATGCAAAGTCAGAAGAGATATCTAAACAAGGTATAGGAGGGACCTTTTTATAGGGAAGACCTTCAACATCTTGATTTTAGGGCAGAAAATATCATGTCCTCTCTCAATCACCTGAAATTTCTGTAACATTTTTTTCTTCCGGTTAGCATAGAGGTAGGAGAAATAAATGAAAGTTCCTGCATTTCTAATGATACATGCAATATCTTGCTTCTAGGTTTTCCAGGTCCCAAATCACTGAAGCCTATGGAAAACCAATTTTCATTGTTTTATTGAAGATATTCTAGAAACCATTTCTTCTCTCCTTCTTGGATTTTGTACATTTGAACTCCTGGCAGGTGAGCCAGGCAATAAATGAGGCATGAGAAATACCAGTAAAATATTTTAAAATTGCACAATATTTCCAATCTTACTGTGAATTTTGACATATCTTGAACATAAAACATAATGGTAGTAGAAGATTTACTGGCATTCATTTGGTAAGGTCTGTTTTCAGGTTTCTGCTTTTGGTAACATGCTGTCCTAAAATTCATATAAAACTTTCATGTCACCCTCATGTATCACTTTATCACTCATAAATTAGTTACGATGATAAGTGAGTGAAACACCAACACCCCTGGCAGTGGGAAGAGACATTCAGGACAAACATATGAAGCAATTAAGCTTGTTTTTTTCTTGGAGTTAGATAGCAGAAACAATAGGAACTAGCAGCAAGTCACAAATGAAGTCCATGCCTGGGCAAACCCCCAAACTTAATGGGAGGGGAAGCTGTGCTGCATGTTGTTCTACCAGGGAGATGTGTGGCTTGCAGGAAAAGATAGTAAGAGCTTTATGGAGTCACCATCTTTGGAGATATTCAAAAGCTGCCTGGACCAAGTCCTGGGAAACCAGTTCCAAGTGGGCCTTCTCGACTGGACCAGATGATCTCTAGAGGTCCCCTCTCACCTCAGCTGTTCTGTGACTCCGAAAATATCTAAAATAAAATCAAAACAGCTGTAGGTACTGTTGTCAGAGCAGGTACCAGAGCAGAGCACTCCTGACTTTTCTCTGGAAGTACCACCAGAATCCACAGTAGCAGCTCTGAAGGAGTGGGAATGTCTTACTTCAGCCACAGCACAACGAAGCACAGGATCAAAACAGAGAAAAGGGGAGCCTTGCTTCCACCTCTGCCGATTACTTTCTGCACAGCTTCAGAAATGCTTTAAAATCCGTGGCTGAAAAATACTACTACTGCTGTACTTGTTTTTTGTACTTGTACAGTGTCTCTAACAGCTGTCCTGGGCAAATCAGTAGGCTCTGCAATAAAGGAAAGAGTTAGAGAAAGCATGGAAAAACTGTTCTCTATGGCAGAAGAGCCTGTAAGGCTTTGAGAAGGGAGCTCATGCTGCACAAACCTGTCAAATCTCTTTGGAGGAATCAGTGACTGTGAAAGAGATATAATATAGTCAAGATCCATCCTTGTATTTTTAAAGAGCTTTTGGCAAGGTTCTTCAACAAAAGTTCTTAAGAAGTTAATTTGACATTTATTAATAACTGATTAGAGTTTAGAGAAAGAAGAATGGGACTAGTGGTCAGCCTTACAGTGGCAAATTCACAGGTGCAATTCTGTGGTGATATGCAGTAAGATCAGTGCTTTGCATATCATCCTGAGAGATCTGAAAGCACAGGCAGCTGGTGAATAGACAAATGTTTGCTGGTGTTATAAAAATAGGCAGGATAATAAAAACTAAAGCTGGTTTTGAAGAATTAAAGCAAGACTGCATTGGTGAGCAATAGAATGGTTAGTAAAATTCTTCGTTGATGAATGTGATGTACCTGAGAAAAATATGAACTCTAAATGATCACTAACAAGTCCAGAGGGAGAAGAGGGAATCGTCACAGTCAGCTTGATGAAAACATCAGTTTGATAGGCAGCAGGGGTCAAAATCAAAATAGAATGTTAGGGGGAAAGAAGTTGAAGGAAAAATCTAGACATTATGTCCCTGTGTGCCTCTATAGTGGCACCCACATCTTCAAAGATGTGTGCAGTTTGCATCCTCCTAGCTATAACCAGGTATAGTAGAAGTGGCATTCATATTTCACAAGGGCTGGATAACACTCCTTTCCTGGACAGAATGTCATTCTGTGGCTTCACTACAATGAAAAGTTTTCCTAAAGCAGTCAGAGTTGATGACAGGCAAACAAACAAACAAAAAACCCTACAAAACAAAAGACGCTTCCATTTAAAAGAGAGACTTATATGGAGGGAGAGGCTATAATAACTGTATGCATATCTCTGTGAATGACATGGGGAAAAGTAAATGATTATGAAGTATTTTTTACAGAACAAGCACTGAAATCATCAGGCCACAGCTTTAAAACAGATCAAAATATTTTTCTCATGCACACACTCCCCAGAGTGCCTAATTAAACTTCAGAAACTCATTCCGTCTCTCACAGTATCCTCATAGGCAAACTCAGGATGAGTGGACAGTGAGGTGGGTTGAGAACTGGCTGAATGACAGATCCCAGAGGGTCATAAATAGTGGCACAGTAGAGGCCTGTCACCAGTGGTATCCACCAGGGTTCAGTACTGGGCCCAGTATTATTTAACTTATCCATCAGTGACTTGGAGCAAGGGGCAGAGGCCTCCTCAGCGAGTTCACTGGTGACACAAAGCTGGGAGGAGTGGCCGATATCCCTGAGAGCTGTGCAGCCCTTCAGAAGGGCCTTGACAGGCTGGAGAGATGGGCAGAGGAACGGTCTGAAATTCTGCAAAGGCAAATGCAGGGTCCTGCACCTGGGCAAGAACAACCCCAGGCACCAGCACAGGCTGGGGGCCGACCTGCTGGAAAGCAGCTCTGAGGAGAAGGGCCTGGGGGTCCTGGTGGACAACGAGCTGTCCGTGAGCCAGCAGTGCCCTGGGGGCCAAGAAGGCCAATGAATCCTGGGGTGCATTAGGAACAGCATTGCCAGCAGGTCAGGGAGGGGATCCTGCCCCTCCACTCCACACCAGTGAGGCGTGTCTGGAGTGCTGTGTCCAGTTCTGGGCTCCTCAGCACAAGAGAGACATGGAGCAGGTCCAGTGCAGGACAAGAAGGATGAAAGAGGACTGGAGCATCTCTCTTACAACGAAAGGCTGAGGGAGCTGGGCCTGTTCAGTCTTGAGAAGAGACAACTGAGAGGGGACTTCATCAATGTCTGTAAGTATCTGAAGGAAGGATGTCAAGAAGATGGGTCCAGGCTCTTCTTGGTGATGCTGAGCAATGGGACAAGAGGCAGAAACTGATGCACAGAAAGTTCCACCTGAACATGAGGAAGAACTTCTTTCCTGTGCACTGACCGTGTACTGGCATTGATTGTCCAGAGAGAGTGTGGAGTCTCCCGCACTGGAGATATTCCAGAGCTGTCTGGACACAATCCTGTGCCATGTGCTCTGGGATGACCCTGCTTGAGCAGGGAGGTTGGACCAGATGATCCACTGTGGATCATCTTTCCAACCTGATCCATGGGATTCACATAGGATCATGGAGGGGTCAAAACAGAGAATATTCATCACTGAATATTGAGACCACTGGCTTGAATACATCCTGTAGTACTGAAATCCAGAAGACACTAATTGCAAGAATCTGAATCACTCTCTATTTCTCATTCTCATGCATTTCTCCCTCATAACAGATAATAGTCTCAGTCAGTAGGAAAACCTTATGCCAAAGCTTTAAGAACTTGTATTTTTGTACAAAACCTTGATAGTCCTTAGGTGTGCTTTTCTATGTAGACAGCCAGACCCTGCACCCAGGCTGGCTACAACGCTGTTTTCCAGACCTGGTACATGTGAGCTTTTTATGCAGTAATAGTGTTGGTCTAATCCTAAAGAAACGTGAACTCCATGCTCCCAGCTATCCAAAAAAACCTTGCCATTATGTTCAGACAACTGAATCCATCTGAAAGATGCCAAAGTTGTATCACAGAACAAAGGAACTCCAATGTGTTTTAACACAAGAAAACAACCTGCCTTACGGAACACTGTTGAGTGAGTCCAGGGGCTTCACAGGCTCACAGAACTGGACTCTGCTCAGGACTCATGCCCCCAGGCAGATTTCTTTTTCACTACTTGTTTTGAGGAAAGCAGACAGATATTTTGTGCTAGGAGAAATGTTGTTAAACAACTTTAAAGATAAGTAGAACATTATTCCTATTTCAAAAGTAATCCTACTACGTCAAGCATCACGAGAATGGAAAATACCTAGAGCAGCTGCAGTAAACCCAGAAACTCAACAGATGAATTGCTCTTCTTAATGTGTCTAGGTGTACAAAGTGCCTACACATTAGCGAAATCATTGAGAAATAAGCTATGCACTAGTTGGTATCTCATGGGTGAATTTCACCGGGAATCTAACATTCCCAAAGAAAAATTGTTCACCTTTATCCAATATACTGAGGGATCTCATGAGTGAAGAAACAATATGCAGTTAACAGGGAATTTAGATAATTTCACTATTCTGCTTCCTCACCTTCTCCCACATTCTGACTATTAGTAATTTCTGATGAATTAAGTGATGCAGAAGGCTTGTACACTACTCTTAGCTTCGTGACTGTAAACAGGTTATGCCCACTACTATATGAGATATTTTCATTATACTGTACAATCGAACATCATGGCCTGGTCAAACTGCTTGTGTGTGACCAGAGACACAGAAAAAGAGCAAAGTGGAGTTGTTGGTGTGTGAATTGTCTTGAAGACAGGGAGCTGAGTTTGTGGTGCTAGAGAAGTAGAGCCCTGGATTTTATGAAGTGTTTAAAAGCTTTCCTTTTCTGGCAAAGCCTTTTATAGAATACCACAATTAGAGGCGGGGGGAAAGCAGCAGCTCTTGTATTAGAATAAGCTGGGCTGAGGTTCAAATTTTGTTGTTGTCGTACCACATTCACATAAGGTAGTCACAAATGGCATGTGCATGCAGAACCCTAACTGTGTGAAGAGTGATGTAGAGCCATTATTGATTTTTTTAGGGCAAAAGTTATAGACAAAAGGTTTAATGTCACATAAAAAATCACTACTTTTTCCAAGGAAAAAGGATAACAGGAATGGAATGAGGTCAGATTAACTGATGTGAGCAAGAAAAGGTAAAGGACTTCCCTTGAGCCAGAAGGGACCAAAGGATTAAAATGATGTTCATGGTGATCATTTCTGTCACAAGGCTTTTGCCAAATCACATAAATTGCACATATGGTATCCAGACTCCCCATCACCTATCTGCTGTAGAACAGCTCAGTCTTTCCACATAAAATAAGCAATTCATACACTTTTAGGAACACCTGCATTCCACTGAAGTATCCTCCACTGAACTCTTCAAGGCAAAACATGAGACCCAGGCACTCCATCATTACAGTAGCGGTAAAATAATGATTTGTTTTTCTCTTTTGACCTCACTTTTTAACCTTCAAAGCAGGACAAACCCCTTTCCCCACTAGTCCCACCTACTAACCCTCCCTTTCCCAGAATCAAAGAGCAGTGAAATCAACTATATCACACACACAAAAAACCCCCAGCTATAAGCATGCCATTCAAGCACACACACAAAACAAAGGTAAATTACTGCTTCCTGCCATGAAACATTAAGTAAAGATAACTAATTAGTGCATATAATCAAAATGGGGAGTCAGCGTAATATGTGAATAAAATTATGAGCAAATTCCTAGTTTCAGAGATGGAAGATGGACTAATGCCACGGACTTTAGAGAAGCCAGGATTTTTTCTGTTTTCTGAAAAGGCACATATGTTTATATGGGCTGAGATTTTTGTAGCTTTGATTTGCAGCAAGTGAACCTTTTTTAATGACTAGTCTCTGTGTATCCACCTTGAGACTGCAAGAAGAAATTTGATTTTAGGAATCAAAATGCTTTTATTCACCTTTCGTATTGTTCTTCTGTCATTTACTCTCCATCCCTGCAACTACCAAGTACCAAGTACCTCCCCACAAGTATTCCCAAATCTAACTATTTATTGCTATTAATGTTTTAAAGAATTTTATAAAATGGAAATGCAATGGAAAAGCCCTGACTTGTATAATTTCATATGAATCATTTAGGCTCTGCATCACATCCTTCACTTCACGTGTGTCCTTTGAAACAAAAACACTTACAAAAATAGAAACTGATATTGAACATTAAGGGAGGTGCAATACTCCAAATTTGTCACTTCAACCTGATGAAAAAAAGGAATTTCACTTTCAATTAGGAAGATAGGCCACTTTTCTCCTCTGTAGTCGGACAGTCTAAAGCTATGTGAACAGATGAGTGAGGCTGGGTCACCCCACTGAACTTTGTTTTGTGGCCAGCGACCATCTTCTTGCAGAAATAGAGAGAGGACTGTGCAGAGCAGGACCTCGATGAACAAGCACAACCCCTAGTTCAGAATGGGGAAGGAAGAAAGTGGTCATTTTTCTGTATCTGGCACGAGAAAAAGTAAAACCTACCCTGAAGTTTAAAGCCCCTTTTAAAGAGACCTCATACTTTTTGGAAATTATTGGGGTTGTGGATTTCAAAAAAAGGATTGGTTTTGATATACTCAGAGAATACTCCTTATTTTCATCAGTTCACTGAATGATATCAACAATGATACTTTCCAATACTCTGTCATTATAACATGTCCTTGCTTTCTGACTTTGATAGTAACTGAAAAATTCTGCGTTTCTTAGTAATTTCATTTCCTCTGTTCATGAAAAGACAGGCAAGAGAAAACCTTTTAAGATATTTATTTCTTTGCTTCCTTTTGCCTAAAGTGCCTTTTGTCTTTCAATTTAATTCCTAGGGAATGCTGGCTGTAGTGCAGGAAGACTGTAGTTTTAGTCACAGTACTATATGGCCCTCAGAATTCAAAAATCATCCTTGCAAATTTAATTTGAATTAAATTAATAGATGTGAAAGATTTTTACATGACACTTTTATGATCTGCTTGGTAGTTCATTACAGAATCGGGTTACAAGGAAAACTACATCCTTAAAAGAGACACTCAAGGGTTTCCAGCTCCTTGATTTATCCTCCCTCTCTTGTTCTTAAGAAAGTATAAAGGTTGGTGGAAAAAGCTTATTAAAATTTCCAGAATGGATGGTCAGTAAATCATACAATGCTAATACTTTGGAAAGGAATGTGTGCATACTTTTATTTTGCAAGGTGCTGCTTCTTCAACCTTCCTTAACAGCCATTTTTCTCGGAGAGGCCCAGAAGAACAGAAATGAAGATGAGGAGCAGTCCACCTCCTCCACCTTCTTCCCTCTCCCACTGGGCTTGTCCAGGAGCAGCACAGCCCCTGACAGCTGCTCAGCCAAGCCACCCCATGGTTTCAGGGTCTGTAGAAGCAGCAGTTGTAGGGCCAGGGCGGCCACACCCTCTGCAGCTGTGTGGACACAACCTTCATTAGCCACATTCCTCCGTGCAAGTAATATTTTTTTGGCCAGAGCCCTGCCATCCCTGCATGCCTGATCCATTCATACAGTTACATAAGGATCCCAACTTCCAGTGTTAATGAGCAGTTTGGAGAAGGGAAAACGGAGAACGCCGCAGTCCTGTTTGGCTGCTTGCCAACTGAGAGCCTGTTTTGTTATCCATACCCCTTCTGCTTATTTGATTTCTCCCTGAAGTGGGTTTGGATGGAGACACACTGGAGAGCAAAAGATTTGACAGAATCATAGAATGGTTTGGATTGGAAGGGGTCTCATAGACCATCTAGTTCCAACCCACCTGCCGTGTGTGGGGACACCTTCCCCATTAGACCAGCTTGCTCAGGGCCCCATCAACCTGGCCCTGAACACTTCTGGGACTGGGGCATCCACAGCTTCTCTGGGCAACCTGTTCCAGTGTCTCACCACCCCTACAGTAAAGAATTTTTTCCTTATATCCAGCCTAAACCTGTCCTCTTCCAGCCTGTTTCAGGGACAGCTGTCGTGTGAACTTTATTATTTACTATGAATAAACCTTGATCTGTAACCTGAAAAAATAAGCCTTGTGAAAAATATCAGTACAGCCTGGTCTAAGGTTGAAGATGGGTCCCCAGGAAAGAAAGAGAGAAAAAAAATCCATATTAGTGGAGACATTTCTACATAAATCTAAAAGAAATTAAAAGAGGCTAGGGACTTGGACTGTGCTGCATTCAGCCTCTCAACCTTTTCATTTGTATATGAAAGAGGCAAAATTTTACAGCTATTCTTTACATTTAAATGGATTTAGTGAGTTTCAGATCCTGCAAAATACTGATAGGCAATACATAATGTTTTGATATTTTCTCAGAAATTTTATCTTTTATTAAAAGTAAATAAATGATGGTCCTTGTTCTTATAGTAGGAAAACAGAACTTCTGAACAAAGTCAAGTGAAATGCTCTTTCCCTGTATCCCAGACAAAAGTCAGGTGAAATATAAGCTTGAAGATGTAAATTCAACATGCATTTACTCTGGAACACAGTACTGTCAATTACCTTTTGGAGTATTTCACAACTCCTAATTTTGGCAATTTCTTCCAGCCCAGGATGGACTTTGGTGATGAACCAGCACTCTGTCTCAACCCGATACTTGACTGCAACCAGAAAGGAAAGAGAAATGCGATAATAAAACAATTTATTTGCCCTTTTCCTCCATTTGCTCTGTTCGTTTGTCATAATTTCTATTTCTATAACCAGTATGCAACTTGGTGTCACTAGGGTAGTGTTTTCTCCACCTGTGGTCCAGTGGCTAGCAATACTCCATGTAACAGGGGAAAAACCCAAACCAACACACATGCAGATATGCCTAAAATTTGTCTATCCTTCACCAGCAGCACATGAAAAGTGACCTCATTTTTTGCTATTAACTTTTTTCCAGTTTACGAGTGAATATATAATATTTTGGCACCCTTCCCATGTCCTATTAAATGACAAGGGTTTCTCTAGGAAGGAAGCCCTTCAGACCGAACAGGCTGAAAAATACCTGCCTAGAGGCAAATCAGATTATAAACTCCCAGGTGGCAGATGACTTACAAACACAATAATAAATGGTAGGCCTAAGTATAAGAAGTTTATCATCCAAATTTAAACACCTGTTTTCCTCACCACTTAATATCTTCCAGTATGATGGAGTGTCCATGGTTCCTCTTCTCTCACAGATACAGCAGATAAATTGTTCTACTGTTCTGCCTTTTCTAGAGGCTATGAAGGAAATCGAAGCAAAAGCTTCGCAGTTCATCAAACCCTTAAACTGCAGCAGTTACAGTGGAAGGGACGGGCATGAGGATCAATATGTTTTTACTTGTGTAAGCGTTTCAACCTACTGTGAAAATTAGCTTGTTTGGGGATTTTATGTAGCCATTTTCATCAATATGTTGCAACTCCAGAATGAAAGCCAAGACTTGGCCAAGCTGGAGCTTGTAGAGTGTGGCACCATTAATCTCCTACTGCAGCTACCTCACACCTTGCCATGATTCAAAAGGTGGGCTGCATCGCAGTAAAATTGAATGAAGTCTGGCTATTCTGGTAGTGACGTCTAATGCTGCCCACTCGCCTCCCCTGATCTCAAATAAATTGTGATTTATTTAATGAAACCATGGAAAAGCCTCACACGTGGTCAAATGTCTTTGCTCCAAAAGCCCTGAAACCCATGTATCTACAGAGCATCCAATTAAGGAAATTTGTACTTTATGTTAAAAAGCAGTTTTACTTGCTTTGTTTCTTCATTCTGTCACTCCTGTGCCTGTGCAGATACGTAAATCTAACTATAATGAGAAAACTAAAACATGCTGTACTGTCTCCCTCAGCTGAAGAAATCTTCTGATTCCCATTTCAGCCAAGAATATGTAATTTGATCTCTTCAGGGGAAACTCGGGAGCCACTCAGCCATTCGTTAGCAGAGACAGTCCATAACCCTGTGACATGTGCCTTTTCTCAGAAACACTTTGCCAGATGATTTTGTGAACTCTGTTCTCTGAACTGCAAGGAATAATTAGCAGTTCATTGAGATGTGAAAGAAATATGGCATGAAAGACTCCCTCTGCCACAAGCCGTGTATCAGTATCCGGTGGCCACGGTGACACTGATGCCTCAGTCTCATTTTCTGGTGGGATGTAGACATGTATATACCTAAATCTCTTCGGAGGTCAGAAAGCAAACCCCAACTTCAGATTGGAAAGGAGAAAAGCAGCGAAGCCTGAATCTGGGATGTCTTGGAAGACTTTAGCTAATGCTCTCAAGAGGCTTTGAGAACTGCTGTAAATAGAAAACTAACCTGCCTGTTGCACTGACTTACACATACAGATCCTCCTCTGGGGCAGGAGCAGTGGGGCACGTGGAAGAAACCAACTTTTCAGAGCAGCTTAGAACACCGTGGTCTTCTTTGTTCTTCTGCTCAAGACCACGCTGCTGTCAGTCAGTGACACAAGAAATGTCTTAACAATAGGCATCAGGAATAACATCTGTAGTCCTCAGCCCTGCTGTGGAAAGGTTGTCTATTGATCAATGTCAACTGATAAAAGAGTGTAGAGAAAATGAAGTCTAAAAGGGACATTTTGTTTTAACAACTTATTTATGAGGTAGTTCTTACTGTTGTAATAAGGTAAACATTAAAAGCACTAACTGAATTAAATTCTCAGATCCTGAAAGGTATTTCTGAGTTCTTCTGTCTGTGAGAAGATGGATTCTTACATTCTCAGTCACTTGGACAGTATGTTTTCACAGGCACAGGAAGTGTGTGGATACAAGCTAGAGAAAATGGATTAACTATTCCCAGATCTGGTACTTGAAACTTCATTTATTTAGTTTGGATGCTGTGGCATGTAATTACTTGTTTTTAAGATGGGACACATTGTCCAATATGAAAGCACCAGAGAAAAGTTAAAGATGTTTCTGTTGGTTAAACAGTTTAAAAATGCACTTGAGGATATATTAATGAAGTCAGAACACTCCAATATTTGCAAAAGGATTTTTTTGCCTTGTTTATCTTTTGTAAATGCAGCAAAAGCACATTATGATCACAAATTAACTGGTACCTGTGCAAGGTTTAAGTAAAATAATTTGCTTGTGCCAAGTGCATTCTCATCTGCAAATACTGGACTAATGAACAGCTTTCATTATAATGCAGTGAAATCATTGAATGGATTAATCATGCACTTGCTTTCATTTCAAGATGGATTAAGTTTGAGCTGTACTGAAAGTAATATTGAAATTCATGAAAAACATACTGTAACAGTGTGAAAGGCTTGAGGAGCCGTTGCAGAAACCTGTTAGTCCAAGGAAGTTATAAACTAGATGCTGGAAAGTTTTAAGTCTTGGCAATTCAGTAGCATCTCCCTCTTGAAGGATTGAACCTTAGAAGTGTGACCCTTCTTAGGCTGGCAGACTATGGGAACTGCATGGAGGCTGTATAGAAAGCAGCACATATCGACAGAAAATGCTAAGTACTGCTTCAAAAAGTCTTTTTTTGTTGTTGTTTTGTTGGTGGTTTTTTTTTTTTTTTAGAGAAGTGCATATTTAACTTTAAACACCTGTTAATAGAAATGACAATACAAAGAAACAAAGACTTGTTTATTGGGGAAGGAAAGGGGAGACACTTCACAGGCTTTTAAAGTCAGTGCTGGGATTTCTAGGTGATTACTTTTCTGGCACAGACCTACAACAACTGGAAGAAAATGGTCGCTCTGGTGACAGCCAGAACAGCCTTAGTTCTCTTAACTAAAGTCCTCCAGAAAAATAGATGGCTCTGAAAGGCTGGCTCTACATCAGCCAGCAGTTGTGTTTTGTTAATAATAATGATATAATAATAATTGTATATAATAATATCATACAGCTGTGTGCTCTGTGCCAGGTGGTTTCCACTTCTGTGTGCTATGCTTGGAGGACTGTTAAAGTTTTGGGTATTTTTGCTGACAGAGGTCTACGGCTGCTCTGCCAAACAGCTGCCCACTTCAATGGTTAGTCAGTACTGCCAAGTGTATAAACCCTTTCTGTAGTCTACCAGGAGCTGAGTGTTGCCTCATGCAGAGAACAACCTCACCGTTTTCTCACAGAGCTACTTTCTGCCTTTCAGATATTTGACTAGAAGAGATAACATTTTTTAAAGGTATTGGTAATGTACATATGTTTCTTAAAGAGACTATTCCCTCAGTGAACTTTACTTACATGTTTTCTCTTCTTTTTAGTAGCTGTAGTAAGTCGCTGCATTATCTGAGTATTCCTTGGCACTTTTAGTCCACAGTCAAATTCACTGAGCAGTTAAGTTTGACTTACTACTAGTAACTAAAAAGCAATATTTTCAATGCCATTGAACTATAAATGACAAGATATACACACAATGATTTAATTTATATGGTTATCACTTTGAAGTCCCATTCTGTGCAGACTTTCTGCAGCACAGACCTGCAGTCAGACAACTGGAGAGCCACTTGCCCCTCCTGTCTCATTCCTGGCCCACATTCAAAGGTATGAGATTCACCATGGGGCTGAGGAGAGAGATATTGTGACTGACATGGATGTTGCAGTGAATTTCTCCATCTCCTGCCATAATGTTGTATTTGATTAAAGTTAATGAAAAAACCATACCTGAAAAATCCTTAAATACCAAAACCAAACAAGACCAAAACCCAAAGGAAAACAGTTTTCAGTGTGAAAACCCACCAAGAATTAAGATCAATATATTATGATACCATTTATAATATCTAGATGTGAAAGGATTTACCACACATTGAAATCTGTGATGGAAGGAATGTTCTTTTTTCCCTGTGTCCCCACCAACAGCGATAGAAGAAATGAGGATTTTCTTTTAATCCAGAAGTGTTCTAGGCAAAGCAGGCTTGGGGAGTACATAACTTGTAATTTGCAGCTTTAAGCAAGTGATAATTCATACTATTAACCAAACTATAGTTGTTACGGGAGAAAACAATCTAAAAAAAGGCCAGAGAATAGTGACTTTTCAGAGTCAGCAGTTATGAAATTAAAATAGGGTTGGCCTCACATTGCATGTTTTTGTCATTAAAGGCAACTGAAATGACAGTGCTGACAGCTTTGGTATGAAAGAGTTTCCTTTTAACACAGATTTAATGCTCTGACAAATGCATTATGTCAGTGGGGTGAAAGCCTCTGTTGAATATCAAAGACATGCTTTGGGATTGACCAGGGGTCTATAACTTCCTAGGCTTTGGGTTGCTATCTCTGTAGGACATGTCCAAGGGCTCCATAACTGGTGTAAATCAAATCCACCTTTTTCTTTGGTTGCAGGAGTGTACTGATTCAAATAAGCAGGAGCAGAAGACGGAGGCCGTAACACTGATGGGGTGAGAAAGCCTTGCCTAAACAATGACAACCCTGGAAGTCCATCTCCTATAGGAGATAAGATGAAGAATTCTGTAGACTGACTTTCCTGGTCTCCTCTCTGATCTTTGCAGATATAAGATTTCATCTGTCCTCTGCCAGTTTGCTCAACGCGCTTCGTTTGATCCAGGAATGCTGTTACGCAGCTGTTGTTTAAGTTGGCAGAGAAATCAAGATAAAGTTCTGGAGGTCTGGACAGAAAACTTCAGGAAGCATTTGATGCAGAGAAATTACCTTCTCTCTAGCCCCACTTTTGATAATTTCCTTGTTTTCAGCACTGGACCATAAACCCTCATTGAGCCAATGTACCACATGGCATAAGAGTTCCAAAAAAACCCATGTCAGAAATGCAACTGGTAGAATTACTGTAGACAATACATTTTTTCAAAACAATCCATATTTAAATATTTTATAATTGCTGTACTCTTTGAAATCGATCATGTCTGAATTTCCTGTATTATTTTTAGCCACAAAATTTACTTCACCTCTTTCAGTGGAATTTTTCCATTAATGGCATAAACCAGGAAAAAAATGGTTTTGTGCAGGTTTATACAAACTCCTGTCAGGTATGATGGATTCAGCCACAACAAATATTTTTCCCTTTAAAAAAAAGAGAAGGTTTTAAGGGAAGTGGGTGTCAAAATACCTCAGATCTTTCGCACATGAAACTTTAAAATACAGTTTCCCTCACTGAACTGCAGGACTCTCATTTATAGCCTCCACTGTGGAAATAAGAAGAACAGCTTGCCTGCACTTAATCATAAACTATACCAATCTCAAAAAGTGTGTGTGTATATGTGTCTGCTTGTTTCCATACCTGGGAACTTCTATGCAGAAACACATTCTCTCCACCAAAACTGGAGAAAGGCTTTGTCCTTTGGAATTTGCAGCTTGGGTTAAAGCAACCTTTTGAGCCAGGCGGCAGTTCTGCATTTCTTAATTATTATTCTTTGTTCTTTAGAATAAACAAAAAAAAAGCCACAATTCAGCAGCATGTCATCAGGACTAACAGTCAGAACCACCACATCATCACTCTTTGTCCTCCCTTTCATGCTGTGGCCTCGCCCATCCCCTCCATACTCCCCAGAACCAACAGGTCTCCCCTCAGGCTCGCTGACTTCTCAGACACCCATGTGCCATCTGTTGGAATGCTCACTCTGTGTCAAACTTTTTCTAGGAAATAGCAACTCTCCTCCTCCTCTTCCTCCCTGCCCACCCGTAAATCCTGACTTTGACAATGGTCAGGCTGTGCTGTAAAGAACTACAACATCCTGTAACTCTGCCCAGAGTGCTGTTCCTACCATCCAAGATGTGCCCCTGAGGAAAGTTGGAATTACTGTTGGAATTACCAAGAGTTTATGTGGGCAAAGGAGCAATGCATGTCAATTCAGCTCAGCCTTGTTGTTGATTCCTATCTCATTAGCTGCCCATTAACTTTAACTTCTCCTTTGTCATTACTTCTGCAAAGCATGTCTTCCCTTGCACTGACTGTCCTTGTTTGTGATTACATTTGCTCAAGCCCATTAGCATTCCTGTTGCAAAAACGAATTTCATTTTGTAACATTCTGGAAGTACTATTTAATCTCTGATCTCACCGCTGCCGCATTTTGAGGCCACGGCAGTCCTCTGCAGCAGTGCTTGACTTACTACCTTCTGAGAATTTAATTATCACGCTATTTACCACTACCCTTGCTTGAGATGACTGGAATAATCAAAACATGGAATAACTTGAGTATTTTTGTCTACCTGTCTCACTGCCCATGGAGGATTTCATGGGACCATAGCGTACCTCCAGTAATGGCAGTTACACAACAGGGAATGATCATGGTGGGGTTGGGGGGAAAACTGTCACAGTGATCGGAATTGAGACCCACCTACTGCCTTGCACTGAGGCTGCAAAACCTCTTGGGAGACAGAAAAACTGGGAAAATTGCAAGGTGCCTTGTTCCTTTTTCAGGTCAAGGTGCCTTTCTTCTCATCCACGTTATCTTAGCTTGCATCACTAAAACATGTGTGTTCAACCCTTTAAAACACCTATCACATTTATCAATAAAACATCAATAATATGACATGGATAAGGGTTGTCTGATACTTGATTAAATGTTCAACATAAATAATAAAAAATATGTTTTATTTGCATTATTTGCAGGAGGGGATATTGCAAGACAAGGCCTCGACATTTCCTGTTTCTCTCGTTCTCTGATGGACATTACATACTGTGTACCCATCCTGTAACAGTCAATGCACCAGTGCTCAGAAAAGAAAAGCTCACATTAGGGAGAAGTTTGGCAATGGAGCTTTTGAAAGAGCAATGTATTTTTGTACTGAAACACAAAATAGAGAAGAGCAGGGCTTCAAGGCAAAAGAGAGATAGAGTGTTTATGACCTAGTTAGTACAAGGCACCTTTCTCTTCTGCTAAGTGCATTGATTTCTTGGTCACACTCTTGTCGTGTAAATAGGGCAGCTGAAGATAGACTATTCCTCTTCTCAGGTGCAAGCAGGTTTTCACAAAATCAAGAAGAAAGAAAATGCAATTCACATCTAGGCAGTCTATGAGCTTGCTTGTTTGTTTGGATTTTCCCTGCTCCCCTCAAAGGAAGCTCTTGTATGCCTCTAAGTTTACTAGGATATGGGGACACAAAATTCAGGGCAGTAATCTCCATGGATTTCAGCTTTCTTTTATGCATTGATATCAGCTTTTTAAAAGCATATAAACATGGGAGCCCTAGTATTTCTTATGTCTGGAAGGCAAAAGATTCTTAGCTACTGTTGACACTTTGATATACAGGGCAGCAACCTGGAGAAAGATGGCTCCTTTATGAAATTCAGCTTTATCAAAGCAGACAGCTGTCAGCTTCTTACCCACAGCACACATGAGGAGCCACGACCCAGCCCCCTCACACTGCACCAGGGATTATCCCAGTGCTGCTGCCTGCCCTTGATCCTTCCCTCCCACGAAGCAGAAACACGAGGGGCAGCTGTCAAAGACCCCTCTGCTGCTTCTTAAAGCACAGGAAGCCTTTCCAGGGTGGGGACTGTGCCCCATCCTTGATTTGTGTGTCCCTCACCGACCTTAGCCCCACTGCTCAGAGGCCTTTGCACTTTAGAGGGATGCTGGGGTCCACCAGCACCCTCAGGATGGGGCTTGGCCTCCTGCCCACCCTGGGGATTGCCACAGCACATTCATTGTGGTTCTTTGGCTTCAGCTCAAGAGAAAAGTGGCCAAGGCAGTGGTGACCATGCCAGTGCCCCAGGAGGTGTCCTGGTCCCCTGTCCTCCCAAGCGCAGTGCAGATTCTTGGGCTCAAGTCACAGCTGGAGAGCTGCTGGTTCCTCACCCCCAGCACAGAGGCAGAGCCTTGATATTTCTTGCTGAGTCAAGTGTGGTCATGAGTCTGTGAGGGATCAAGGACTAGGCTGTCTCATGGCAATGTGATGGCATCAACAATGGCTCATGGTAAAATAGATGGCCATGGCAAGTGGCAAAGGGTGAACCTCAGAATAAAACCCCCCTAAGTGGAAATCAGGCAGGAAGTCATGGACATCACTGACCCCAAAGGTCCTATGTTTCTCTCCTGTCTCGACTAAAGGAACCTGAGCTTTGGTATTGAAAAACAGAAAAAAAGGGGAGAGTGTTGCTCTTTTTTTCTTTTTTCTTTTCCCCACCTTCCTTTTTCTATCTACAACCTTCCCTATCACTCAGTGATCCCACCATGGTGAGACTGAAATAAACTGCTTTCCAAAGTGTCATCTGAAAGTGGCCACACTACTGACACACCAGACCTCCCCTAGAACTGACTGGCGCCTGCTTGTCTTCCCCATGAGCACCAAGGATCAGCAGGCACAATTCAAACACCACAACCACAATGTGCACTGGGCACTGGCTTGATAAAGCAGGAGAGAGCCATGAGACAGCAGTTTCACTTCCCCTGTGCTTTGCTGCTCCTGCTTATGATATTTAAAGAGCATTATGGGATTCTGTGCACTTAATAACTGCTCCCTCAGAAGGATTCGGTTGCTGAATACAAATAAGAAGCTATGTGATTAGGTTTCATGCATTCTGATACATTTCATCACACTTTACTTCTATTTTTTTTTTAAGATAAAGGAGAATCCAAGCAGAGAGGAAATGCTTTCTCTGCAAACACTCTTATTGCCAACCTCGTATCTTACAAACACTCAGGATAATGCTTGTCCCTCAAGATGTGTGGCTGATTTTTAAATTGCAAAGAGTTCTATTTCATAGGTGTAGTAATATTTGAGGAAGCCTGCCACAATCATCTCCAATTATCTCAGGCTGAAAACACAGATGCCTAGTCAGATTCTGGCTATTCAGACATTGGTAATATTTATTTCTGCTTACAGCTGGGAGGAGAAAGCTGTCACTCCTTACCTCTCTAGTCTGTTCCACTGCCTGATAGCCTCCCTCCACCTAAACTGTTTGCTCCCTCTGTTTCTCCTCTACCCAGTCTCCTAATCATGCTTCTTATCACATGCCACCTTTTCTCTAACACTTGCATGGAGGCTTTTCTTACCTTGCCCACATCATCTCCTTTCCATCCTGCTGAGTTCCCAGTAGACTCCATCTCATGTCCTACTCTTTTGATTACTCCATCTCTGCTCTGCACTCTCAGGACCCACTCCCACTCTCCTGTCCTTGTTCACCATTCTGACTTACCACTACCCTTATCCACACCTTCCCACCTGCTCCAGCTGCCTCTCTGCTGCTACCCTCACTCTCTTGTTGCCTCACTGCCTTCCACTTCTCTTCTGGCTGATCCATGATTTGAGGAAAACATTACTATGGCAGTGTAATTGGTGAAAAAGCAAGCATATGTTTCTGCTGCAGAGGATCTGCCTGTGTAGAACACATAATACATCTCAGGCGTGGGTGCTTCATATCCATCAGTACATCTGCAGTCTGAAATTAGAAATCTGAAATCTTAATTGTATACTCAGTAATGGGACCAAAATGTTGCCATGGTGAAATAAAAGGAGGAAGGATCAATGATAAGACATTGAAAAATGAGATTTCACTGCAGCATAATGTCCCTCATGAAAAAAACTGTCTACCCTTTTACGGTGGTGTTTCTCATTTTGACCAGAAGAAAGGAGATTTTGTTCCCACGTCATCAAATTTGCTTCAGTTGTTGGGTCTGAGGTGATCCAGAATAGGAGCTTCTGCAGTGTTTTTCACCAGTCTGCAGAGCTTTGTGCCCCCACGATGATGTGTTTCATCCCCACTCCACGCTCAGCACTCCTCCTGGCAGCATGCTGGTGAAAGGCACAGCGCTCACAGCTACCTTAGGGGCTGGCAGCTGCATCCAGCCCAAATTGCTCTTCTTGTCTGCTGGGACTGGGTCCGAAAGTAGTGGGCTGAAATTACAGGAAGGAAAGGGGTTTCTGTTCCTCAGGAAAAACTCTACAACTTCAGAGCTGGGGAAGCAGAGCAGTTGATTGCTGGCAGATCCTTCTAAGACCCCAGCACAGGAGGGTTTTGGGAAGAGGTCAGACTAATATCTCTCAGAACAGGTTTAGATGGAGATCCTGCCCTGAGGCCGGGGATGCTCTGGGTGACCTGCCAGGTCCTGACAGGACTATTTCCTGTGAATCTGCTTGAGGGTTTTCTTGTGGCCATTTCTGTGGCTCCACAAAATGTCAAGGAGTTTCCTTCTGCTTATCTTTACTTAACTCTTCATCCCCCCTTTAAAAGCTCATGCACTGTAATGTGACTATGTATGTTTTCAGAAGTGCTTCGTTTTAATGATAAAATATTTATTTATAACTCTTAAAGCTCACTTAGATTAATGCCTGGATTCTTTCTATTTTACACCTAATCAAGAAGCTGGTCATTTTCTGTTATCCCTCCCACAAAGCTGGATTTTGCATGGAATCTCAGAAATGCATTAATTTCACTACAACTTCTTTAAATTTTTAATGCTCTTGTCAGCTTATCTGTCTGATAGCTTAATTATTCTTTCAACCTTCCCAACAGGCAGCAACAGAGTACAGCTTCTGATTATTTCCTGACCTTTCCTTTTTTTTTTTCCCTTATTCATTCCACTTAAATTGGGAAGTTTTGGGTTTTTTCTGAAACTTTCCTTCACATGCAAATGGACATTGCCAGTTTTTTTTTTTTTCCTTAACCATCTCAGGCAATATTTTCATAAGAATATTGGAAAATATGGTCAAGAAAACAGTGGTTAAAAATGGATGTAAGACCAATTGAAAAACCCTTCTGAAAGAGTGGATGTTTCACTGTCAATATGGGAAGGCATTTCCAGTGGGGTCAGTCCTGAATATGAGTCTATGAAATATTTTCAGTGATGATCTGGATGATAAAATACACTGTTATGCTTATAAAAGCTGAGCATGCTACCAAGCTAGCAGGGGTTGTGGGCACCTCAAAGGACAGGATCAGAATTCAAAATGATCTTGATAAATTGAAGGACCTGAAATCAATAAGATGAAATTCAATAAAGACAAGTGTAAAGTGATACACTTAGCAAGGAGAAATCAAACGCACAAATACGGAATGAGGAATAACTGGTGAAGCAGCAACTCTGCCAGAAAAGGTCCTGGGGGCATTGTATATCATGAGCTGAATATAAATTAGCAACATGGTCCTGCCTTAAAAATGGCTAATGACATTCCCAGATGCATTAATACACAAGTTGTTACAGGAAGTAGTTGTTTTCATTTACTTATTTACTTGATACTGGTTAGGACAGTAACAAACCACTGAGTTCTACTCTGAACAGCAAGTTTAGTAAAAGAGCAACACAGCACAGAAGAAAGAAACAATAAAGACTAGAGAACTGCAGAATATAACCTATAAAGCAAGACTGAAAAAAATCTATTGTTTCTAGTGAGAACAAAGACCATTTTTAAATATATTAAGAAAAACTCTTGCAGAAACCACAATAAAATGAATTGTTTTGCCAATTGAAGGAGACAGGAAAAGTTGCTGTTGGCTTAATTTTGCAGAAACAGAGAATCGAACTTGATATTAATAGAAAAGGGACAATGGTTCAGCACTGTATTGTAGCATATCCTCATTTGGGTAAGTGGCATTGTTGGAAGCTTTTAAGACCGATTGGAGAATTAACTTCTAGTGCTGGCCTAGGTGTACCTATCTTACTTCACAGTAGGAAAATTAATTGAATAACATGTCTTTTGTTCTTTAACACAATATGAGGCAGCACTATTGAAATCCACTTTCAATTCTTGCTTTAGTAGTTGTCTCACTCAGCTATTAATTTCAACAAAAAACCCTGAAGATGGGGGATGGAGTGAAAGTGCCCTTTTTGGAATTGCATTGATAAGATGCTGACACGAGGGTCAATTACTTTCTGAGCACACATTGCAGTACCAGACAAACACAGAATAAAGCCCTAATTCCTAACCCGCTGGATGTACAATTTGAGAGCCCAAATGAATGCAGGTCCATAGGGGTGCAGAAGTACTACAGGAGATAATATTAATCAGCATTGCAGTGGTACAAGCACAGGAGCACTGTACTTGTCAATTTTTGTAGGTTGTGCAGCCAAGGAAGATGCTGAAGTAGGACCTGAAGGGAAATAACAAAGTACTTTTGCCAGGCAGTCTTTTCCAAGCACTAGAACGGGAAAAAAAATTAAACTAATTGTTTTATAAAGTATGAAAGGCTGGCGGGAGGTTGGTAGTCAGGCCAAAGAAGAGGGTTGATTTGTATAGAGGATGGGAAGTTATAGATCACAGAAGGAGACCCTGAGAAGAAAGCAGATGTTGGTACTCTGGAGGTTAATGAGGATTTACAAAGACAAGGTTGCTATTGTTAATATGGCAGGTTGGGAAAATTGGATGCACAAAATGATTCTGAATGGATGAGAGTTAGAAAGGCTGCTTTAGCTTGAGATGTGAGGTGACAGCACAGACGCTGGACAAGGCGGTATCTTTGACAAAATGTGTGGAAGAGTCTTGCATAGTCTTGATGTGAGAACAGAGAGATTTCAGGAAACACCCAAGTAACAAGAATAACTGACAGGAAGGGTAATGAAATTGTCAAAAGCAAGAGAGAGAGCAGGAATGGAGAGGAGTTAGGAAGAGATATTAAATTTTCTCTCAAAATACTGTGCTTGGATTGGCAGTGGAAAATCCCAAACTGGATGCCAGGAAGACAGGTCAGATCTGGGACAGAGAATCACACTTCTAGGTCATAGGCCCTAACCTCTCTTCCTGTCTGTTCATACAACTAAGGCAATTCTTCATCTGCAGGAACATTTCTGGAGAGTATGATGCAGACAGAAAGTGCAGAGGGACACCCTGCATCGGACCTGGAGGGAACATAAAGCATTTCCCTAGAGGGTAGAGATAAATTGCATGGGAGAGGACAGATTCAAAGGAGCCAGATGAAATCAAGAAGGATGACACAAGGTATGTGACACATTAACTTTGCTACAACTCAGTACTATGTTCTAGGAGGGACAAGTAGGTGACAGCCCTCTTCCCAGAAACTGAAGCCCTAACCTGTGGGGACCGTGAATTTTTTGCCATCCAAACTGACTAAGTGTATTTCAACTTCTCTTCTCAAGGCTGGGGGAGGCTTCATAAATCTTTCAAGTGGCCATCTGTTACCAAATGCTATAATTTTTGCACATCTTGCTCAGGTCTGTACATAGCCTCTTTCATATTTAACCAGTGCATAAACTCTGTAATGCATTTCTGGTACTCCTCAACTCATGACAAATGGTGTTTGCCTGGAGATGTCAGCTCCTGTACCCTCCTGACTGCCTGACTAGAGAAAACCACTGCCCAGCACCGAGCCCATGGCTCTGCTGCAGCTGCTAGGTGGGCTCTGGGACAGGCAGAGCTCCTCTGCTGGAGTCTCAGCAGGGCTTTCTGCTACCTCCTGAACCAATATCCACATTGCAGCCTTGTGTGACCAGGTGGGGATGAAGGCACTCACCCAAAAAGCTCCTTGTCTAAGCAGGAAAGGGGCTGATAAGGCAAAGAAGACTGGTTGTGACAAAACCTCCAGAGACAACATGGTGAAGTTAAGCACAGGTTGCTTGGGTTATGTGACTTTCCTTTAACTGCCTTTATTATTTTCAGAGTGCTACTCAACATTTCCTGAGGAAAAGACTAATATTTATTGTCTGAAGTGTTATGAAATTATCCTGATTTTATGGCTGGAGCAATGAAGATATACAGTGGGTAACATTTGGTCTCTCAGAGAGATCTGGAATTCATCTCTAAAATAACCATTCTCTTTCTACATTACTAATAGACTACTGCTACTCCTAATATTTTTTAAGTTTATATGGTTTTTTAATTTGAAAATCTGCTTTTTTTAAAATTTCTCTTGGCAATCTCAGATGTCTCTTGCTATGAGTAATGAAAAATTAAACAGTGTGACTGTAGCAAGAGGACACTTAGATCAGGAAGATGATCATCAGGGAGATGAGCTGAATCATGGGGAGTGCGTGGCCTTTTTCCTCTGTCATGCTTTCCACAAGGCCTCCCAGCATCACCAGCCCTGGCTCCTCTCCATGGGGGAGAACTCAGCATAGAGACAGCTACGTGCAGATAGAAATCTTACAAGGTCTGTCTTTTTTATGTTGGGAAAGTGCTTCTACTTTTACAGTTTCCTATACACTTTAATTTTTTTTTTAAATTATCTTCCAGTCTATACTAAAATGCTGCTATGAGTTTTATAAATTGATGTCCAAGTCAAGAAATGAGATGACTACTGGAAAGAGAAAGACCTGCCTGTTCCAGCTTGAGAGTCTCTTTTCGGGTGTAATTTTCTCTATTTCATTACTTATCATTTGAAGATCATAAAATATCTTTTCTTGACCCTTCTGTAATGTGCTGTTACACTGAATTTAAGAACTGAGATTACAAATACCAAATAAGGAGAAAGAAAAAGACTCAATTTCAGCTCCAGTGGACAGGCTTTATTTCCTCTCCCTACTTGCTACTTTTATTCACCAGTCTAGCTCCAATGACAGTGGAGATTTATATCTGCAGCCATGGCAGAAGAATTGGCCTAGGCACTGAAGGAGATGAATACTTCAGAAACAATGAACAAATAGTTCAAAACCTCACTGCCATTTTTTCTCCATAGCTAATCCATAGAGGATTTGCACTCCCTTCAAGAACAAACTGCATGGAAATATACCCAATATATATTCAAGAAATATCAGCCAATATTTGCAACTTCTCAGAAGTTTCTGAGTAAACTGAAAAAAAAAAAGTTTTATGTTCTCAGCCCTGGAAAAATATCACCAGGGCTTTAAACACAGAATTAAGCTCCCTTCCTCCTTTATGTTTTGGGCTAGAACTAATTTAACAGCTTTCTATCAGTGTATGTCTCAGGGGGAAATGTGCACAAGCCTGTCCTTTTTCTATGCCACCACTGCATCCCTGGGAAGCAAACAAAAGCAGACCCACTCTGTATCACCAAATGTTCCTTGTCATATGAGGACTTCCACCTCTAGAAGATTTAAGTTTGCTGAGGTGCCTGTTCTGCTGCGTATTTCTCTTTTCTCGCTCTGTGGATGCATTTTAGACCGCAGGTGTAAACAGGCTTGCATTACATTAAAAAAAATGGGTGAAAAGCAGAAGGAGCCAAAGCCATCACTCTAGGACCACAGCCTCATGAAGAATATCTGGCCTTTGAGTCATTTTACATCTGAGGCCAGAAAATACATTTATACTGACTCTGGAGTTGGTAAGAAAAAAGTTGAGGTGTGAGTTATATTTTCTTTTCCTATTAGTCAAATTTCCAAGACCTACAGTAACAATCTGCATAGCCTATTTTTATCATAGATACAAAATTCTCAAGACCATTTAAAAAAAATTCAATTTTTATAGACAAGAATTTATAAGACTTTTAATGTTATTAATTTTTTAAGTATGTGACAAGCATTATTGAAACTAACATCAGTATGATGTTAAATGCTAAGTCAACACTGACTCTGAAAAAAAGTTAAAATACTAAAAAAAAAAGAGAAAAAGAAAAATTCATCACTGAAAAGCAGAATGCTGTTATGGAGGATGTGGTATGTATAAAAACATAGCTGCATGATGTTCATATAAAAGGGAGATGGAGCTTGCAGTGAGACATGTGGATATACCCTAGATATTACCAAAAGTATTTTCCAATGAACTGTTTATCTCACTAAACATCATCAACTGCATAAACATCAACGATTCACATACAAAGGAGAATTTGGGATCTTTCTTATTATTAGTAAAAGAGGTTGCCATCATTTTTTTCATTAGATGAAGCACAGATTTTACATGTATATTTTTAGCACTTTTTTCTCTCTTCATAAATGCACAGTTCTTAAAGCATTAAAATCCAGCCAGAATCTGTTCCTGAATCTGTTCCCACTAAGCAAGAAAACAAGCACAGAAAGAGAAATCCGAGAACCTTGGTTGTTACCCTGGCACATTTCTAGCCTGCTCCCAGCCTCCTGTTTCCATGGCTATCTGAAGCTGCAAGTGCTACTGCAGTGCGTTGCATCTCCTGAGTGTCTTCAGCTAGAGAGAAATGAAGTCATAATCTTTCCTTATTTAAAACAGGTAACAAATGTGGTTAGAACTTGAGGAGAGGGGATAACTCTAATTCATAAATACACTCTTTCCTGGCTTGACCCCGGGAACAGGGAGGTAAACCACAAGGCCAGCTTTTCTGACTCAGATCCAGGGGAAAACACAGATATAGCTTGTAGGATTCTATCCAGTGACAGATTCAGGCTATAAACCTTTAATTTACTATATGGATTTACCGTTACTTTTAATCAAAATCTAGACCTGACGGATGTGCATCTAGCCTCTTCTTCACCTGTAGGGCTACAGCCTCAAAATGTGAGAGGAGAATAATGGACACAAAAGGAAAAACCCAAAATGCCCCCAGGAAATAGAGTAACTTCAACCCTGGGGCAGCGAGGAGACAACACCAGATTAACTTTCCTGCTGGGAGCAGCACTCCTGAATTTCTGACTTCTCACCTCAGGGACTTGACCCCCACGGTCAAATGTCACTCAGGGGCTGGCAGGGACTGCTCTCCCTTTCCTGCCACTGTCAGCTCTGCCTTACTGTATCTGAGCTGCCTCCCTGTGTGGGAAGGGCCACAGCCACTTTGCTGAGGCTCTTCTCTCCCCACACTTCCCTGAGCCAGGACTCAGGGAGCCCTTGTGGCAGTACAACAAAAAAAAAAGCATCTTATGGAGCCTGGGGGAGCTGAGTTGTCTCAAAATCACCATCATGCTTAATGTGAACTGACCAGGGAAATCTCTCTGTGATTTGGCCTGAATGACGAATGGTGAGCTATCCAAGGTGAGCAAGCAAGGAAATGTAAAAGAAAAACAAAACAAGCCACCTTTTCAGCAGTATGATTTACTTTGGGCATTCTAGAGCTTGGCACCTATTCCAGATGCTTTTTCAGGAATATTTCCCTCTCGTTTGTAAATGGTCAGAAGATAATTGTCAGACCTATGGAAGTGCTTATTCCTCTT
The DNA here is from genome assembly GCA_013398855.1 of Mohoua ochrocephala. Classification (NCBI taxonomy): domain Eukaryota; kingdom Metazoa; phylum Chordata; class Aves; order Passeriformes; family Acanthizidae; genus Mohoua; species Mohoua ochrocephala. The sequence goes on along the minus strand of VZTA01015407.1, from coordinate 59,783 downwards.
AACAGAAATATCTACCCTGTGAGCATTTACGTCTGAGCTAGCTGGCTGAACTTCTTTATGGTCTATGGAGAGTGACAGGCATGCTGCAGGTCTCATCCCTCCTATCCACAGGTAGGGGATCTGAAATGCATTGTCTGGACCCTGCAGGAGAATTGCCCGTTTTTTGCCACTGACTCTAATAGGAGGTGTACACAGTGAGGTCAGGCTAGTGGCCTGCAATGTAGACATCTCTGTTTGTACAGATCAATCCTCCATCAAGAAAAACGCTGACTTTTTCTGTTATAACAAATTTGATTCCTCTATCCCGTCTCTCTCTTGACAAACAAAATGCCTTGTCAAAGGAAAGGTTAAGCCAGAAGGTAAAAACACAGGTGGAAATTACTTTGGTGTAAGGATTAATTTGACTGTAAGATAGCAGCACAAAACTACTCCTTGCAGCATAGCAATAAACATAGTATTTTTCATACATTTCTGAAATATTCTACTGATTTTGCTGAGGACTACCATAGATTTTGGCTGGCTTTTCCATTTCATAGTTGTGACTCCTTGAATTTTTTACGTTCTACCATTGCTCAGATATTAATGCCACCTTAGTGGCAAGTGTTCAGTAGCCCAGATGAGGTGCCAAAGGTTAGTAATGACTTTTGAACAAACACTGCTGAAGTGGCAGCATGTACTTGAGAAGACACAATTCCTCCCAGCAGTTCCATATTGTATTTTAACTTTGTATGCAGAGAACCTGTGGGTGTCTTTTAATTTGTCAACAGCATGCAACAGAGCACCACCATTTTGCACACTCGTGGGAAAGTGTTATTTCAACCTAATTGACTCTTTTTGCTGCATGGAACTTATTTACTCAGAAATTCTACAGTGGAGGGTCAAATTTCTTTTGATAAAAGAATCCAATTACTTGGGATCTTTTACAGGATGAAAACATTGCATTGTGGCAGTAGCTCCCCTCTATTGTTAAGGCTGAAATGATGCTGTACTGAACAAACTCTCCTAAGCTCTTACTTTCTTTTTGGTTGTTGAGTGTGTAGAGCAAGAGAGGGCTGTTCACCAAAGGAGTAGGAAAAGGAAAGTCATTCAAAATTGGTCTATTTGGCTGTATATGGAGTATGTTCCAATCAGATGAACTGAGGAATGAAAACTTCACAAGTACTGAATTTCTTTTGAAAGAATTAAGTTTATACTGAGTGTTGTCTTGACATTTAAAAGATAAGCTGGAAGGTTGAGTCTGTGATACCCTTACTATCATTCATTCTGATTTTAGAAATCCATAGGAGAGCAGATCAGGTATTACATGTCCATAGAAAAGAAAAAAAATTACGACTTGGTTCTAAACAAGGAAGAAAAAAAAGAGGAGTGAAAAGTTTCACAGACAAATCAAATTAATGTCAATTCCAGATACATGGTGATACAATTCATCAATAAATTTACTTGTAAACAAGGAGGAAACAGCAAGGAGATAAACAACAGTCAACATGGCTGACATGGGTTTGTGAGGAACAGATTACAAACCAACTTCTCTTCCACGGTAGCAGGACAGGTTTTGTGGTTGGAAGAAAAACATACAGGATTTACATTTTGATTGGCACTGCCCTTTTGACTCTATCGAATGATAGTTTTGTAACCAAGCTTGGGAAACTTCTTGATGATGGAACCACAATAAGGAAGAAAACTGGTTGGAAAACAATAAGGTAGAAATAACTGTTTGTCTAAACAGAGGGTGTTCAGAGAGGGGCTTGGTCCTGCCTGGAGTGTGCACAGAATTTGTGTGCAGCAGGAGGGACTAAAACCCCCTGGTTATGTACCATGAAGTCAACAGGGAGCTCAGAGGAGCTGATGAACAGAAACAGAGAGCCGTGTGTGGGATGGCGAGCACGGGAGCATCAGTAGTAATAGGGTACACTGATAAGGACACAACTCACACCAGCGTCTCTGGGCCTTCTGCACCTCTGCTTAGCAGAGTGACCACAATCCGTCTCTCTCCAGGTTGTCTTTCTCAGAAGTATGACTAACTGCAGGTTCATTTGTGTCTTCTGAACGGAAAACCCTGAAAACCACCAGTTTTATAGTTGCAATAGGATACCTACACCCCCTTCCTCATTTCCTGCACAAGATCTGAAGACGCTTGGTTTTTTAGTTCATACCTACAATGTAGACTTAACTGTTCATACTCGTGGATCGTTTTCTCTCCCTAAACCACTTCCATAATTTATTTCATACCCTAATAAAAATTAGAAATGGCTAAACAACTGAAGATCAAGCACTTTCACAGTCCTAATCTGAAATTTATGAGTATTTGGAAGACATTGTAATGTACAGTGGAAAAAGCTGTGCCCTTCCTGGAAATCATTTCTAACTGAGGCATCAGTGAAGATTCCCTTGTTGTTATCAGCAGTTATGCTGCAAACAACCAGAACTGTTTTCAAGTTGTAAGCAGTGAACAATCATATATTTCTGAAAATTTTCTGATGTTCTTTAATCAGGAAGAGACATGCAGATACTAATTGCCTCTTTTTTTATGTTGTTCATGCATTGCTGGCAACAAATTAATGTTGCTTCCAAGTATTTTAAGTTTGTGTAGAAATACAAAAATTCTGTGTTTTGTGAAAATGAGAAGGTATCAGAATTGTTTTCCCCCATATATATGAAAAGCAGAGTTTTCACAAACGGCAGTGGAAAAAGGAGTGAGATCTCAATGCAAGAGTGGAAGAATGAATGTAGGTCTCCGATAAACTTGCTTGAAACATGCACTGGATATTATCAGGATATCAGCTGTCTTCAGTGGAAATTCTATCCTCAAACTATAAAAAGTTTTTCATATCAGACACATATTTGAAGAGGTTTTAATTTCAACAAACCAGAACATTTTTGCATACTTCAAGGAGTAATGGTCACAAACTAAAACAGAAAAAGTTCCACCTCAGCATGAGGAAGAACTTTAGACTGAGGGTGGCAGAGCACTGGAAGAGACTGCCCAGGGAGGTTGTGGAGTCTCCCTCTCTGGAGACATTCAAAACCCACCTGGACACATTCCTGTGTCACCTGCTCCAGGTGACCCTGCCTTGGCAGGGAGTTGGACTGGGTGATCTCCAGAGGTCCACTCCAGCTCTAACTGTTATGTGATTCTGTGATTCTGTGATCTTTAAGAAAAGAAAGTAAACAGCATTCCTGAGCCTTTCTGAGGTTGGGACACCTACACATAACAGTTGTTAATTTATAGCACATTCTATTTTGAAAATAGTCTGCAGAATGCATGTTGCATATCTCTGTTTTGTGTCTTTATGCCACTTATAATTCACATTACAGTAATGTAAATTACCTTCTCTTTGGTCCTCAATTACAATTTTCCTTCCTAATTATAATTTCATTATAAATCCATATAGCGCATGTCCGTTTTTTGACCCATAAACGCCATTATTCTAAGTTCATTTTAGGACCATACTCTTTTTGATCATCATATGGTAATATTCTGGGCTAAACTGACTCCTGATCTAACTCCATCAACCTCTTTGTTCTTATTCAAGAAGCATCCGTGAGGCCTCTTCTTATTTTATCACCTATTTGCATGATTGTAGAAATGATGAGCATAAATGCGATTAGATTTCCCCCTACAGTAATGCAGGCATCTCCTTCAGCTTTCTATTGCATGAATTCCCATGGGCTGATCCCCCTGTGTCAGCAATCCAAACTATGAGCCGGGAATCCTCCAGCTGCTCATCCCGTGAGCTGACGACGACACCAGCAGATGTGCGTCTTTTTTTGGGCTCTTTGTAACCTGATGAGTTTCCTTCCTCTCGTTCTGTAAGGAGCAGACAGCACATTTTAATTGCTTTATGCCCTTCAGAATTTGTGCTCCCAGGGTGTGTGAAGGTCAGTGCAGCAGCCAGCCAGCACTAATACAGAGCGCGGTATCTTCACGAGGGGAGTTCTTCTGGGCAGAGTGCTGGTCCCATCAGAACGGCAGCAGGGTTTTTGTGCGTGCCTCTAGTTCACAATGCACGGCATCCTCATGAACATCTCACATCATAGTGGGTTATGCCATGTGTCTGCTTGGGTCAAGGACAATCCTCGACCCTACGAGTGTGAACACGGCTCGTGTGGCAGGTAGATGGGAGAGTTGTTTGTTCATTATCACTGCCTTGCGTGGTATTTATGACCAGGTCTTTGCTTTTTTTGTGGGCACAATGCTGTGCCACACTCCTGATTAACTGAGTCCTTTGGGAAAGCACTCAGGAATCTAAACAGAGCTGTCCAAAATGGGTTTAGCGGTTTTTGAGGGATCCTTTTTATATTCGAAACGAGCCAAATTCACCAAAACGAAAGTGTTTTGTAGGAGAAGCTATAAATTCTAAAAAATTCCGATTGCTATTTGGGCATAAATGTGGACACGTGGTGGCATTTCAAATGCTTGGAGCTAGGGAATAGCTGTTTGAGAGACACAGTAAATAAGTGACAATTTGAAATTCTCTGCTTTATTTTAAATAAGGTCAAATTCAGTTGCAATCTACATGTCTAGGCATATACCTGCATTATCATAAAAGCATAGCAGCACAGAGAACACTTTGTGCATTTTCATTTGTGTCTTTTTAATTGAAAGATAGATACAAGTGAAACCAATAAAGAATGAAAGTGATATTGTATTTCAGTTAGCCTTTGATATTGAATATGCTAAAGTCATCACCTCTTTCAATATTAATATGGTGTCTGAGCTCACAGTCTGTTACCAGGAGCGTGCTTGGAAGGTGCTGTAAAACAGGATGTTCTTTTCTTACTTACTTGAGATTGTAAACACTTTTTGTAAAACAGATTAGCGTTGCATAACCTTTATTTTTCTTCACTTCTCTGCAAAGGATTTGACCCATTCCAGAAATATAAAATGCATTTGTTTTGGTCAAAGTGTGATGGTATATTGTGTTCGTCAACAAGGAGAGGACCCCAAACCACGCTGTGTGCAGGTGAAATGAAACTTTAGTCTTACACAAACTCTTTGCAAGGGGCAGGCCAGGGCTTTGATTCTGTAAGGGCTTAGGGTATTCTCCCAGGTCATTTGTGACACAGAAAACAAGTGTCTTTTCATATCCTTGAATATAATTTTCTATACCACTCTGGTGAGTACTCATAAATCATCTCCTTTAATCTGGAGCTCCTTTTCTCAGATTTGAATCAACATGTCAGCCTGCCTCCAAAATCTCTGAGCTTAATGGCCATGAAACCAACCTATGTTTTGCCACCTGCCACTCTCCTGTAGACAACCTTTCCACTGTGATGACAGTATCACCTCATTCCTGACTAAACACCTCTCTCATTCTGCCATAAATCCAGCTGTTTCCTAACCTTGTTCTTTTCCTTTGCTGATGAAGTTCTGTCTGGTTTCCACTATCATATCAAAACAGAAATGCTCAGGGCCCTCTCAATCAGCTCCCATTTTGATTACTGCAGTTTGCCCTTCTGCAGTTCCCCATCCCATAGCGACTGCTTCCTCCAAAACCAATTTGACTGTTTCCATCTCACACATTACTGTCCTCAAGTTTCAAAAACATCTTCACACCAAATTTTAACTGCCTCCCCTTGTGTCTACACTTCTTTGCCTAACTGTATGGCTGAAGTAAGAGAGCAGAATTTCATCCCTCCTATAAGCAGCCATCTCTAGCTAATTGACTAAGGCTAGGTTGGGATTCTGATTAGGTTAAAAGCAGTCATGTTACATTTATTTATAATGTCACCCTGTAATATACAACTTACAGAGTTCATAAGCTGTTGCATCCAGCTGCATCTGTTCCTGTGTTCACGTAGTTTTACATGCTGCCTTTCTCAGTCAGGTATGTCTTGAAAGAGCCATTTACTCATCTGAGTGACTCAAGCAGACATGGGCCAAGAAAGAACTTTAAATACTCCCATTATAGTGCAGGATGAGTAATAGAACATAGTTTATGCTTCATTTGTCAGTCACATTTCTGGAAATCCAGTCTGTTCCAGAAAGTTAGACATGAATCCAGCTGCAGCAGGTGGAGCTTCATTTTACGTGCCAGCAACTGGCGTAACAAGAAGGATTTGGGAGGTGTAAATGCCATCATACAGAAGTGTCACATAAGTTCTTCTGCACTGCTAACAAATGTTCACCTTTTGCTCAAAGTGATTTCATTGAATTGCCATAAGTGAGGAACTAAAGCAAACTTTCCCCCAAGGAATAATGATTCAATGTGCTTCATAAAACAAAGTGTAAAGCCTGAAATAAAAATATTAGACAATATACTCTCTTCCTGCGAAATACATAAAATACTCCTCAAAGGAATACTGTCTCATCTATGCTTACATCTATTTCATCTGGAGAAGGTGTTTCCCTCTTTTAGGCTCTATTATGCAGATTTGCTGTGTAATTGAGCCAGCTTTCTTCCAAGTCCTTTTTTAAATTAAGCATTTTCTGTGGCATTTTTTGGCCAGCCATGCACTCTCAGGGTTGCAAGAATATCTTCTGCATTTGTAAAGGAAATCAGAATTATATTACATTTATGATTAAAAGAGAGAGAGAGAAAGAAAGAAAGAAAGGAAAGAAAAAAAGAAATTTGAGGCATTAGACTGATGATGAAAATAGATCCAGCACATTACATGAAAACATTTCTTTTTGCAAGACAATCAGGCTAAGGGACAACACCTCCTTGAAGACCATAGGCTATCTATCAAGCAAGAATTTAATTTTCAGCAGCTTGTGACACCCACTACCCAGGGAAATATCGTGCATACATTTGTTTTGATGTTTTCTGATCCCTGCCTTCTTTTGTACTTAAGCCTCATCTTCACATAAAACAGTTTCAATGTCTGTGGCTGGTTATGGAAATATGAAGAGCCAAAGCTGATGACCAAGATCTCTTTCTGTGCAAGTACCCTTTTTACTTAGAAGCAGAGCATGATATATATATATTTGTGTGAAAAGTACTTACATAATTGGTTTTTAAACTATCTATTTTCTAAACATATTTATGAGATGCCAGTAGGTCCTACAAAGCCCTCACCAATGGCTGGGCTGGCATGTTCTTGCTATGAATGATAGTCACTGGTCATCACTTTTGGTGTAGCTTGAGCGGTAGTTTAAAATTCTTCAACTCTAGAGATGTGGAGAGAGACAAGCTTTAAAAGATGTTTTTAAAATAAGGTATGTTAGCTAAAAGCTGCTATTCTCGCCTCCTGTAGAGCTTTGTTTTCATGCAACAAAACAGCCTAGCAGAGATGTTGCAACAGGAGGGGGCCCACAGCGTTTGGGTTTCCTCAGACTAGCTCCGTTACTACACAGCTGAAAAAGTCACTCCTCCTGCTCGTGTGTATTGTCATTTAGTTATCTTCTAAAATGACCTGAAGTAATTACAGGTCTCCTTTTTTTTTTCCCTTGGACAAAACTGAACTTCTTATATACATGAAGGACGTCTATCCAAACTGTGACTATCTCAATACAGTCTGAATTTTGATTAATATGTTATAAACAAACAATTGTCAGTAATTTGAGCACTCTAACAAAGTGCTGCAAATATATTTTCCTAAGAGAAGTTGGCAGCGGACAGCACCTGGAATGGAAGAGTGGAAAAGAGGGGATTTCCATCATCAACGCTTCAAGAGGAGGACCAGCAGATTTTTTTCTTGGTTGCACACATTTTCACAACAGCAAAATTTTGCTGCTTCCTGGATTTCAGCTCTTCCCATTCAATTCCCAAACCACAGCTTATTCATGGTGTGCTTGCAACAATTCTTTTGGTTTACATAAACTTGTGACTATTGTTATCCAATTTTAGAATTTCTCTGCTATTCTGTTACTTGAGGGTAATTTTAGCTACAGTTTTGTACTAGAGTAGTTTAGCTAACTTAAAACAGAGAGAGTTTCTGACTAATATCTACAATTTCTCTCCACTTAGGTTCTCAAATCCCTTGCATTGCATTTATCTTCTGTATCAACAGCTGCACTTAGTAGACAGTTATGCTTTTCTCATCAGTCAGCTATGGACATGCAAATTTTCCACTTCCGTGTTCTCCTTAGGAGTCTAATTTATAAACATGAAAAAATATTCCCCTAATCTGTAACTGTTCCCAAAAGGTATCTGTTTCCACATATAGCTAATACCACAGCTTTCAAGCATCTATCAGAATATGAAAACACAGCAAAAACCATTTAATGTGTACTTTGCATCTCCAGCCCATCACTCCCTCTCCATCTTCTTGCTACCCATCCAACTACCCAAATGGAGAAATTCAATATATGACTTAAACAGATTTTAAATAGAAAATAATTTTCATGAGGAAAGGAGCACGCTGTATTCCTTAGAATAAGCAAGGCGCAAAAAACTTGGACTGGAATATTTGATGCAATGGCTCTATAGACATCCCTACAAAAAATGTTATTGCTTAAGGACAACAACTTTTAATGTCCTTCCTTCAAATATTTCTCTTTAGTTTTAGATGACTTTTTTTTAAGGAAGTATTCCACATAACCCAAATTTGGTTCCTATATTTCCTTCAAAGAAGAGGGTGGTTTTGCATAAAAACTGTATAATAAAATCACAGAATCTCTGAATCACAGGGGGGGTTGAGGTTATAAGGAAGCACTGAAGATCATCTGATCTGATCCCCATGCTCAAGCAGGACCACCGATAACCAGTTTCCCAAGACCATGGCCAGATGACTTTTGAATATCTCCAAGGATGGAGACCCCACGACCGCCCCGGACAGCCTGTGCCAGGGCTCGGTCATGTTCCCAGGGAGTGTTTTCCGACGCGCAGACAGAGCCTCCTGTGTTTCAGTGTGTGCCCATCGGCTCTGTCCTGCCTGAGAACACCACGGAAAAGAGCCTGGCTCCACCTTCTCTGCACCCTCCCTCCAGGCACTTACGCACATAGATGAGCTACCCCCTGAGCCTCCTCTGGGCCCAGCTCAGCTCTCAGCCGTTTGCTGTAGAAGAGATGTGCCATCTTGTGTCCCTTCATGAGATGCTGTCCATCATGTCCATGTCTGCTTTGCACTGGGAAGCCCAGAGATGGACACAGCACTCCATGTGTGGCCTCACCAGTGCTGAGCAGAGTGGAAGGATCCCCTCCCTCAACCTGCAGGCAGCACGTTGACTAACACAGCATAAGTCATTGCTGCTGGCCAGAATGCTTCAAAGACATATTTGGCAGGTGACATCTTTTTGAGCCTTCATCAAATCTGATACCGCAGTTTCCTATTCATAGAGTCTTTTCCTCTTGAGTGCTGTTGACCATGACTTTGATAAGTGAAGTAACTTAGCAATCACTTATGAGTTTTGTGAGCAAAAAACACAAGCACATGTGAATGAGATGTAGCATTGAGCTGCCTTCATACAATACAGAATAGGGTCTGAGTTGCCCATTCAAATAAAAAATTGTATCAACTGTGGCTCAAATTTTAAGGACACAGTCATTTTATAGAATTGTATTTGGCTTTAAGAAACAAACACAGAGCAAGACTCTAACTAAAAAAAAATCATGTGAAGAGGAAAAATACTTCTTCTAGCCAAAAGAATCAAGTCCAGGTGTTTTGTTATCCATTTTTCCATTTCCAAAGTGTGGGAAAGCAGAGTTTGCAATAATGAGGTTTATAGATGGTAAACTAGTTGGGGCTTTTTCCCCTTTTGTGCAGCTCCTAGTGCGAGATGACTGCCAGAAATCTTACTTGTACAGTTTACATGTACCTCTGGACTCTCAAATGGGAAATGACAGATAGGGTCCTGGATGTACCACTTGATCACCAATAATTATGATTCGTGGAGGTAACCAACCAACAAAGACTGAAAATCGACCTCAGGGCATAATATGTGTGGTGTTTCCAGTGGAAACAGGAAAATATCAAGACTCCTCTAAAAGGTAGAGCTCTCCTCTAGGATTCTATATCAAATTCTGGCCAGATGAGCCCCAGGAAAAGTTGCAGATATCTAACACTGCAAGTATGTTCAAGAGTATGGAAAATCAGGACAATATGACAGAAAGACTTCATTTATTTATGGCAGAAAAAGGAAAGTGGAAAGGGGCAGAAAAATGAAAGTGGAGAGGGCATGTAATTGGTGTTTATAAATAAGTATGGCAGAGGAAAGCGGGGGCCCACAGGAATGAAAAAAACCTCTAAAACAAACACACACACCAAAAAGGAATAACTTTTGAACACTGGCACAAGAACAAATCACTGGAAATCAGCAATAGGATTCTACTGACAAAGGTACTGGAGCAACCTTCCAGTGAAAGCAGAAGAACTATTTCTGTTTCTGCATGTAACTTCTCCACTGCATGAAAGGGTCAAAATAGTTCTCCATAAGAGCAAAGGATCCAGGAAGTCTCTTGCAGGTCACTAACACCATGGCTACACCTCAATTCCAGAACTGCCCTGGATGAGTAACCACATACAGGCTGAAATAGCTCAAGTAAGTGCTAGATGAGATATATCTGTGGCAATAGAGTTTCCTCCTAAGCTGGTTGCAGTTCCATTCTTAGCATGAACAGATTTTTTATTTCTGGGCTGCAAGTGTTTCAACTAGCTGGATAGCTGCTAACTATCTCTAAGTGCCAGCAGCAGCTCAGCTTAACCAGAGTGAGCAAATGGGCGTCAGTACTAGCAGCCAGTAATTCCAGCCAATTCCCACCGCCTTGCCTTGGAGAAGAGCAGCTGCCAGCAAAAAGGGTGAACAGGCACGAGCCAAAAGTGGGTTACACTTCCAAAGTGCTTGAGAAGTGCCACTCTGGGAAGATGAATTGGAACAAGATGCTACCTTATCCTCACCACTTGAATGCTCAGGGACATAAACTCCATACCTGACAACCTGAGCAAACTGGAGGGAGAAATTGGCTTTCCTCCCTCCTCAACAGCATGTTTGTGTTTCAGCACTGGTAACAGGACTGACCCTAACACTGCTTAAATCAAGGTGAGCAAGAAAGGAAGAACTTCTTTTCTGTGCTCAGTTCCTTTACAAGCTGCAGTTACATTTCCAAACGCTCCATTAAAAGATACAGCAATAAATGGTGACCTATGTGACAGATATGCTGTGCCCATACTTTTTCTCCTCTTATTTGTCAGCACTTTGTAAAGGCAGTAATTTTTTTTCCATTTTGTTATGTTCTTCACAGCCTGCACAATGGCTGACTTCACTGTCAAGCTACATCTAGCCTGGCATATATTTGTGTATGATTTAACTACAGGTTTATTGAAGCGATCATCATCATTATCACTTATTTCCCTTGAATGTGTATCACCTCACAAGAGCATATCTGAGAGGAGTCGCTTCAAAGACCAATTCAGAATTTCACATAATATTTCATCTGATGGCACAAAACTGATTTACAATTTTGCAGAAAAGTTATTTTCCCCGTTCTATAACATGGTTAATAGCTGAGGCCCATAAAGAGTGCAATCAGGACATCATGTCTTATATCTGGCTGCCTTTTATTGATAGGTTTCTTCTCTAATACACGTGCCCTTTTACTGAATTATCTCCTCATTTCTAGTGAGTTAATTCACCCCATCTCTGTTGTTACAGTTACTACTGGACCTTTCATGTGTTTAATAAAGGCGGTGTCATTTTTCCAAACACTAAATTTCCCTTATTTCCATAACTGTGAAAATCTTAATCATGTATTTTCTGTACATTAAGCTAAAGTAAATAAATGACATTTGACAAGATGGAGATGACAGTCTTAAGCCATGCCATCTGGGAACAGTGGGATCTGTTTACAGTTTCATTTCTCACTCCAAATCCTACCATGTCCCAGCATGTAAAGATCTGTTAAGGAACAGTGCCTTCAGCTAAAACATGCTGGATACCCTTGAGTGGCCAGCAGAACTGGACAGAGGGCTATAGCAGTGTTGAAAAAACTACAGTTAATTTACAAACCCTCAGAGAGCCCAGAGCTGGAATTACCACGAATTGCACTGATTCTGCATCCTTTTAATGTGGCAGCAATGTCAAATGAAGAGTGGCATAATTTTTATTTGAAAATTCAAAACTTCAGAAAAACTCAAAGCTGCTGGCAGTCCTGCAATGAAAAAGGGTTTGACTTCTGTTTAGAGTCTTCCTTGTAAAGGAAGAAGAGGTTGTGCATAAGAAGGAAGAGCACATGGAAGAAAAAGGAGACACAATGACACAGGAGGCAGAGGCCAGGTCCTGGCGGTTCCTGTTGCTGGACAAATAATTTGATTTCTCTGAGTACAGCAGAGGTGATAACGTCTCCTGGAGTGGAGACAGCTTTTGAAAAGAGATATTCTCTTCTTCTCCTCATCTATATGAAGCTTAGCAACAAAGGGCCGTGACCTTGGTGGAGGCACCTACACACTTCTAGATGGAGGTAGTATTTGCATGGAATTTGCTTTGAAAGGAAATCATATCCTAATAGCTTTATTCCTGTCATTCTGCTCTTTTCTGAGCAATACTAAAGCCCTGAATTTTCTTTGAGTCCTTGAAAAGCCTCTCATTTAGTTATTTAATTTATATAATGCTTATGATCTTGGCAGTTGGATGCTTTGCAGGAAAGAAAGAATTTAACATTACATAAGCCACCCACAACAGGTAACAGAAGCTAAATTACTGCTGTTGATGCTATTGAAAACCTTGACAGTCAAATTAACAAAACAAAAAACAAATCCATCAAAAGCTAAACACAGCACATCAAATTTGCTTTATACACTCCAAGTCACAAAACTGGGTTGGATCCAAGTGACAAACTGGAAAATACTGCTGGAAAAAGCCCTGCATTTATCTTGCTCACTCCTAGGACCAGGCTGTCTGGAGCAGATCCCTCACTGCCAGGCAGCAGAGGTAACAGATACAGACCTGCCTCACAGTTTTCTTGGCTGTTTGCTGTTAAACAATGTAAACATTTTCCTTCTCTGGAATGTAGTGCTGGTACCACTCCTCACAGAAGAAGGGGGTAAGGGTCAGTGCCCCCAGGAAAATGGACACAAGTCACAGGGAGCCATGAGTCTGTACTAGGTCAGGCTGCTGTTTCCCTCATCGCTGGCAGGATGTGTGCCCTCCCTAATCAGTTTTGCATGGACCACATGGCTCCATAGTTCCTGAACGCTGGTTTTATGTAATTAGAAAAAATAAGGATGTTCAGCTCTCTTGTGTGTACAGAGAACAGTATGTTAACCGATTTAACCAGGCTTGTACTCAGAGCTCTTTAGGAAAATAAGATCTTGCTTTGACAGGCAATGTGATCCTACAAATTGACACTGGGATGAGAAGCAATAAATTCAACAGACTGTTACTGAAATGTCATGTGTACCTGGCCCACATTGGGAAAATCACGAGCCTCAGCAAGATGCAACCTGCCACCCCACCTCAAACACTTCCCCCTCCCAATTAGTCAGCCATGAGGACTGGCCTGATCTTCAGAGGTGTTGAGCACCTGCAGCTCATTCTGACTTCCGCATCTAAAAAACAAATTCAGTGGGAGGTGTGAGTGACTATTATCTCTGAAAACCAAGCTATTTGGGTAAAAATTTCATGCTCCTTTTTTTTAAGGTTCTGGCTGCATTATGCCTTGGTTTTCCCATTTCAGAGATAATAACAGTTTTACCAGCTTCATACGAGCATCGTGTTTGTTACTTAGGAAAACGCTAAGTAGATGTTGGATGTGATTATATTCTCACTGCTTCTGCAATGAACATGTTTTTGACAGCTGCTGGTTCCAGAAGGCACTGGGTGAGTTTGGCTTCACAGGCTGCTCTGGGGGCAGAGATTCCCAGCCTGAAACCAGGTGCCACTGTGTCAGCTGGCAGAGCCACACTGGGGCCCAAGGACTGTGCAGCGCTACCCCAGGCAAAGACCTGCCTATGAAACATTTAAATTCCTACGTATGCTAAACCCAAATAAAACAGGCAGGGATCACAAGAGCCCACAAGTCCAGCAGTAATTCCATAAATAATTCAGTTCAGGGGTTCAGTCTGCATGACAGCCACGGAGCTGAAATGTAAGAATATCGTGGATACAGAGATCTAACGATATTTTTGTGCATGAGTATTGCAGAAGTAGCATAGCCATGATGGTCTAAGAGCAGAACTAAATCAAAGTCTGTGGGGAAAAGTGAAATGTTTCATTAGACTAGTCTGTCAAAGCTGGAATCAACAAAGAAGTGATTGGACGCACAGCCCCCCTTCAGGTCTGAAATAGAAACAGCAGCTGTGGAAGATGAAATTAACTCATCAGGCTGTCTAAAACAAAAAGAAAAACAAAATGTAGTAAGTACCTGTGGAGACAAAAAGCTTATTCAGTACTCTGGACAACAGTGAGAAATACATTTATCCCTCTTCAAGATTAGAGTGATTATGTTGGAGTGGAATGTACTGAATAAAAACAGGTTTCAAAAGTTACTTTAATCTCTTAGTACTTGTGAGAGATGATTTCTAGTACCTGTTCTCCTGTTTTGGTGTTTCATTGTGTGTCTCTGGATAACACCAAAAATCTCAGGCATGGTGTGTCTGCATTGAGAGAATTATCCCCCACTGGAAGTTTCTGTCCTTCATTGACTACATGAGCTCATCCTGGTGCATCACGGTTGTTCAGCCTTGGCTGTTGTGTCTGGGATGGAATGTGGCACAGTGGATGGGCTGCAGAGATGCCTTGTAAAGGATCCAAGGATGATCGTGGTTGTGAGAAGATGTCTTGTCAAACTCAGTGTTTGCTGTTCAAGTACAGTGGTACCTGCTGAGTATTTGTTCCTGGGGCTGAAGTTAGTGAGGCTGCAGCTATATGAAAGGAAGAAGTTCTGCTTCTGACATTTCTTTTGACTTAGGACCTTGTGAATTGTTAATGATTGATTATATAGGTCCCAAATTATGCTGGTAACAATAGCGCTTGACATTATTTTCAGTTCTTTTAACTCCCAGCCAGCCACCTGCCCAAGGAGTACTCCTGTCCAGGAAAGGACTTCTAAATAATTAAAGTGATCTCCGTGAGTGATCTTTTCGCAGCAAATGAGGTAAGGTTTGAAAAGCTGAGCAGCGGCTGATTTTCTTCAGACAAGCATATTTATCAGTGAGTAAATTGTAGTAAATTTACCAGTTGTTGTTACCACAACTGGTAAATTGTAGTTTGATACTGATCATTATCTAAGGTGATTTCACAGGAGCTATACTCAAGAGAGTTTGATGGAGGGACAATTGTCATTGAATTTAATAGAAATCAATGATGAGATTCATGTTTTCAGTGCAAATGATAAAGCTTTCATATATGAGATAGAGCACAGCCTTGGTGATAAAAAGATTTGGATCTCTTTTTATTTTCCTTTATATTTGCACAATTAATGTTTTTTTAGAGGTAGATCATGATAAAGTCAAAGTGTTATAAAATTTTCTTTATGCTTATACTGTGCCCATTTTTTGAAGAAAATTGAGAGAAATGAAGCTGCATGGGGTGAGGGTGGACTAGATGACATTTGTTTTGCCTGGGCACTGAGAGCTGGTATTCATCTTGGGGCCATACTGAGGAAAAAGCAGGATGCTGCCAGAGAGTGGAACATGGTGGACAGGCTGGGGACATTCCTGGTGGATATGACAGCACTACAGAGGGTAGGAAGTTATGGTCATTAACTGGAGAGAAAACATTATTTTCTGCACAATCTTCCTTGACTTTCTTAGTTATAGTGTCATCTAATTGCATGTTCGCACTACTTGTGATTTAGGACAGACTTTCTTTCTGAGACAGGAAAAAATTGTAATTATGGCTGGCTTGTTATTTGTCTTCTGGCTCTCTTCCGTAAGTAGTTGATAGAGCAGTCAGGGAGGGGATTTTGTCTTGAGACTTCAGACTCAACGTGTTTCCTTGTCTTCTTCCTGAAATTGCCACATGAGGATGGGTACTAGACTTAACTTCTGGCTTGTTCCAGAAATATGAGGAAAAGAGTCAACAAAGTAATTCTAATTCCCCACACACCAGCACTTTATGTGGTTGTTCCTCTAGGGAGACATTTTGGGTTTTGGAGCAGACAGTCCACCTTTGGTTGGCAGATTTTTCATTGGCTGAAGATGTTTGAATGGTTCTTTATCAGGTAGAGGCTGAGGCAGCTGCTGTTGTGTTAGCTCTTGTGCTCAGTACCTGTCATGGTTATTTTTATAGCATTTTGGAGTCTTGCAAAATGGCCAGGGAAACTTCTGAAGCACTTCATTTTAGCCTGCTTCTTGTTTTAGCTCATGGCTTTGGAGTGGTTAGATAAAGGAAATAACTTTCCAGGTTTTTCTAGCACTATCAGGCGTAAGTCCTGCTGTGTATTTGGCATGGTGAATCTCAGTCAAGTGGTTACTGGTGGTCATGTCCTCCATGAGGCCACTGTGCTCCTGGAATAACCTCATGAAGTAGGTGAAAATTTTTGAGCTAACAATTTATCACCCCTCCCTCTGCTAAGACACTGTCTCCATTTCACTGCCACCAGCTGCCTTTTCTTTTTGGTAATCTAACTTGTTAACATAAAGAAATTAAGTTCAGAGTAATTGCTCTCTACATGCATTTATCTTTGAAGATTTCAGTTTTCATTTCAGACCTGCACAAGGCTTTGCATTCCTGCAAGATAACTATTTTCTCCCTCCACAGTAATTGAGCCAATAAAAAAAAAAATTACCTCTTTCTACAAACTGCTTTGCCCTAAGCCACCACTCCTGCTTGAAGTGCAATGGCACAATTCCAGGATCTCAGCTGAGGCAGAAGGTCAAAACGATTATAAACAATTAAAAACATCTTAATCCCCATTAAATGGTGGTGAATCACTTAGGAATGTCCAGGGTAGATTAAAAGCTGTGGCAAGGAGACAAGCTGGTAGAGGGAGACTCTGTGGGAACACACAGAGGATGCCGGTCTTTGCAAGATCCCCACGCAAAGGGTGGACAGGCACCTTAAAAATGGGGGTGATATATTTTGGTTTTAAACAGGTATTTTTTACCAGCAGTGATTTTGCCCTGAAAAAAATCTTTAAGCAGACTGCCTACTCGTTGCATTATTCACTACCCCTGCCCTAGAGGCACTGACACTTTGGAATGGGACCTATTGTCAAGCGTGCAGAGGACCCCACAGTTAATAGGTAAAAACTACAAACTAGGAACAAGAGCTTCATGTAGTCAAGTCCCAGGTCATGCCAGCGTGTGGGAATGTGCATGGCTGGAGTCTGAGTCAGAAAATAGCTAAGACCTGGGGAGAAGAGGAGGAGGAAACTATTTATAAGGTTGGATAGCCCAGGGATACTTTTCATATGTCAGCTATAACAACATCTATGAAGGATGCATTTAGAATGCTTCCAGAGTTTAATAATATTTTATAGAGGAACCGATGTGTTTATTCATCATGGAAACATCCAGAACTCTCTTACTGAGGAGGAAACAAGACACTAGTGCTTTGGCAGTATTGCTGCCTTGATGTGCCATCCCACAAGCCAGGGAAAAATCTCTTGAAACCCTCAGGGGTGAATTGTTTATCAATTGCACAATCCCTTTTTTAACTTTCCTTGGAGTACTTGATAACTAGATACTGGCAGACAAAAGATGTTAAGAGTATCTGGCCTGTTGCTTTAGTAGGAGAACAAATTTTCCAGCCCCAGAATCTATGCTTGCCTGAAAGAAATGGGAATGTAATGCCTTTGAAATGGTTAGCAAATGAAGTGAGGAAAACCATTGTTTCAAATTGATCTTTAGCCTGTAGTTCTGCCATGGGTAGGTATAAAAGAACATCTTTTATTCTTCCTATGACTATCATAAAATCAAATTATTTTTTGTGTTGTCCAAGCTTTGTTTCAAATAAAGTAATAAAGGAAGAATTGATGGGGCTGAGGAAGAACTTCTGCATCTTTTCTTTTCCAAGCTCCCAGATGAATCATAATCACACATGTCTGAGTAATCAATTTCACTAGTACATTTTTCAAACTCCCCAGCTGTAACTACGACAATGCAGTTAGAGATTGATGTCTTTAAAAAAAGAAAATAACTTAATTCACCCATGTCCTTTACACCCTGTTAAGAGTAATTAAGTGCCTTTTAAGCAAGGTAGCAATAGATAACCTTCTAGCACTGGCGTGACCCCTGCTAAGTAGACATGAGGCCACAGGGATGAGTTGTGTTCTGTCTCCACCATATGGCTTTGTAATAATTCTATAATTAGGGAACGCTGTCCAAAATTATACGTTACATTGTAATTGAAGACAGAACTACAGCATAAATATAAGCATACATATGTGTGGATAGATGTGAGGATAGATGGGTGGACAGCACACTTATGTGCACATAAGATACCTAATTCTGCTGGCAAAGGCCACCTTAGTTGTGGCATCTCATAATTTTGGAGTGTTTGGCTTTGCCACTGTCACGATTTTGCTTGTATCTTAATTATTTAGTGCAAGGGACACTGCCAGGTTGCAGGTCTGGATGACCTGAGCGATTGGTGACGCGAGAGGACATCACAGAGATGACAGCCAGGAAATTCCACTCTGCTGCTGGCTCCAGCACCACTTTCTACGGTGACCTTGGGTCACATCACCACTCTCCTGGTGAATCCTCCTCTAAAATAGGGGTGGCACATATTGGGTCTGTTTGAGCTCATGCCAACCAACTGTGCCACTTTGACCATGGAGAGAGCCACACTTCTTCCAGCCTGTGCCAGATCTGGGGAGAGATGTCCAGGCATGACTGGTGAATAACGCAGTCTGAAATTAGGAAACAGAAAATGAGGCAGTAAGACACATGGTTCTGAATTAGAAGAGAACTTAGAGAGAACTCAGTTTGCTTCCATAAATGAGCAAGTCTAGAAAATATGAGAAAGTTCTACATTAGACCAAACATATCAAAGTATACTACCTGTGTTTATTGGTTTCTGTGATTTGCTGGAAGTTATCCATACCTGCTGAGGGTAGTTAATGGCTTTACTTAACATCTTCTGTCAGACAGAGAATTATTCATAGAAGTCAAGCTGATGTGGGCACTAAACAGACCTGATTCTTTGTGACTGGCACTTTTGCTCTCCTGAATTCATCATCAGTCACTTAACCATGTGATGTGTTAGTTTCTCAAGTAAAACACTGAAGTCATATTAAATGTTTCAAGCAGAACGCTGATTAAATGCTTACTAGTACCAAACTGACATTTACTATAGCAACAAATGATTTTACACATCACTATCTTTGGGTCAGGAGAATTTCAAAGTGATACGGTTATTAACCAACTTATTTTTTTCTTTTCCTGTTTCTCTTGTGTATAAATTTACTATTGTGACAACTAACAACCACTGATGTTTTCTATTTTATCCTGCAAGAATTTTGTTATAACAATCATAATTTGCAGAAAAGAAACCCTTGCCTAAACAGTTTTAACTTCTTCCTTTTCCTCCTGTAAATAAAAGGTAAAATTAAAACACTTCTCTATGTCCAACCTTTTTTATTGTGTTTTTGACTAATCACAATCTCTTCTGAGATGATATTATGTCAAGCAAGAATAATTTTAATGGCCCCCACAAATTCTTTTGGAGATTGTAATATTGCCTTGGGAAAGAAAAAACTTACTTCACTGGCAACCACTTAAGCCAAAAGACATAACTAGATAACCAGTAGCATTTGAACCAATGTCTTTTTTAACTGCAGTTATGTCTTCCTTTTAGTCCTGAACAGGTCTGGAGAGATATTACCAACTTGGCACAGGAAGAGGAAGAGGAAAGAATGAAGTGCATGTTTTACATGTGAGTATCTACAATCCTGTCTTTATAAGTCTCTTTCTCTCTAAACTGCCAGAACAGTGTAGAGTAGACTGAACTACATGATAGGTAGCAGAATTCATCTCTGATATTGTCTTCTACTACTATTTTTGTCAGGTAATCATTTTCATAGCAAGAATAGAGTTTTCAGAAAAGAAAGGAACCTATTTTTCGCTTAGGAAGTCCTTTTATTTACTACTCCAGCACAAATACATTTTGCACAATGTTTTTTCCATTCAATTTTTAAATGGGAAAAAAGCATTTTTTAATAGAAATCTATACTGCATGTGTTGAAAGCCCATAAAAACCAGGGAAAGTCTGCAACTGCTTAAAATGGTTTTGCATCAGGATTGTCTTTAAAGTACTGAATCTTTAAAGTACTGAATTTTATCTAAAATTTTGCCTCCTGTACACCTTTTCTATAACAGGTACACAAAGGAAATTTATGATACAGCCACTGTAAGCCCCTCATAAATAAAGGGAAGATAAAAAATTTAAAAAGCAGAATAACAAACTACTTCAGAAATAGAGACTTCATGTTAGATACACAATATACCATTCTCATTATCACCATTATTCATCAGGATGACTCACACCAACAACTGATGTCTGTTTATTTGAAATTTTTTTCCATTTATTGTTCTCTGCAGAATCAGAGGTGATAAGGTGACAGAATGTCTGCTTTCTTTTGTACATCAATTAAAAAAGGAAAACAGAATCTCCCTCATTTCCATGAGCAAGTAAGCATAAAATGCTTGTCTGTGTTTCTCTGTTTCTCATGCATTAAAGAATCTGCATAGGGTCAGGAGCAGTCAGCATTTACCCAGGCACACTGACACATGGGTGTTCCCAGAACTTGCATTAAGTTTATGGTAAATTATAGACATATATTTCTGGGTATGCTCAATAGGAGATGAGGCACCTATTATCAAAGAAGAAACTTGACTGGACCATACCAGATGCAGACCTTGCTTGGTTGTACTTTACATTTTACTTCCATACATTGGGAGAATCTGTGCTTGTTTGTTCCTCACTTCATATTACAACAAATCAAGACTAATTCAGCTAGTAGCATTGTGTCAGAAAAGTAAGCTACAGTTTGTTCATCTTTTAGTTATATATGCTCTGTGATTCTTTTTAAATTTGAACAGCCACTTTATGCATCTGACTCCTTTCCATAGATCAGGAGTTTTCATATGGAACTGGAAGCTTGCATGTGCACTCACTCTGTTAAAGGAAGTCTTCACTTTGGATGGTAAGTAAGGTCTGGTTCAGGTGGAAGAGATTATTTTCCTGTCGTTTCCCCTAGACAGAAACTTAAAGGTTAAGTCCCAGCTTCCTACATGCATTTTGAATATTTTGAACATTTTACCTAGAAATTGCATCTGTTCTCTGCATGTGATGGGTTTGATTTTTTTATTTTACTAATGCACTGTCAATCTGGCAATCCAATGCATCTTGTTAGAAGCTGGCATCGTATTATGACTTTTCCCTGATAATGAGAAAGAGGTAAAGCATCCAAGATGGTTTTGTTCTGTCATTATCTGAATGACTAACTAATATTACAATGAAACAGAAGTGCCAGCCTAGCACAGACAGTTCCATCTTCAACACAGCTGCTTTTCAAAAATCCAGTGGTTGACTTCCCTCATGAACTGTAGAGAGAACAAAAATTTAAGGCTCTGGACACCACCCTGAGAGCTGAACACTAAAAAAATGCATGCTCTGCTAGCATGTATTGGCTAAATATTTTATGGGATCTAGCTCTTGGACTGCTGATTTACATTCAGATTTGAAAAGAACCTGGTAGAGAGAAACGCAGTGGTGAAAGATGGTGAAATGAATTTCGTGGCATTTTTAATTCCTGTTGACTGAAAGTGTAAACAGGGCACTCGTGATGCAGGGCAGCCTGTTATGCTGAACTAAACCATACATCTGAGCCCTAAGTGAGGATTAAAACAGACAGCTATCAAAACCAGTGAGTTACTCTTGAGTTAGTCATCGCTTAGACCAGTCATCAGACAGACACGATAGAAGAAGTCCTAACGTAAGATTGAATACTGGTGGTTCACTAGTTAACTAAAAGTATTTGGTGCTTATTTTCAGAAGCAGTTTGAAAACTCTCTGTGGGGCAGGGTAATTATCTATGTCATCAGAATAGTCTACTTTTGAAATAAAATTGTTCCATACTTAGAAGTCATAGCCTGAAAGGCATTAACATCCCATCATTCAGACAGCTATTTTCTGTGGTTGCCAGTCTCCCCTCTTCTTCCCCATCTCCTACCCTGAGTATAGATGAAATTTCAAGAGAAACATTCAAAGGAGGCTCAACTCCTGGGTGGTGGCTCATCCTCTCAGGAGTCTTTCAACAATTCAGTAGTTTTGGAGGACAGAGTTTAGGCTCAGTCCAGCTTTGGGGCTCTATTCTCCTGATACCTCTTCCCGTTTTCATATACTCCTGCATACACACACACACACATACACACACACATATATTTTTTTGCACACTCTGCAATAATAAAAATACGTTACTCCTCCGTGAGAATGCAAAGATGAGATGTGAAACAGAAGATTGTTTGATGAATTTGAATTCTTTAGCACATTTAGTTCTCAGTTTTGTAGGAGTTAGGAATGAACCTCTGCAATCAGATAAACTCACAGCAACACTCAGTGTTTCAAGACAGCAGGAAAACTGCAAATGCTGGTATGAATTGTATTTATATTGCAAATATTGTTGTCAAAGGGAGTCAATTGCTGTATCTTAGGTGCTCACACTATGAGATACTTTGCTGAGTTTAAAGGCAAGACCCATATCCTTCCCCTTGTTTCCAGTGATGTAATTTGAGCCTACTCCACCTGGGAGGAGCTCTCTTTGTGGTTATTGTTACCTACCAACTCAGTATATCAAGTCTCCCTGTCTGTGCCTTCAGGATAACATTAATTTAGGAAATCCGTGCCTAAATTTCTAGCACTTTCTTCAATAACAACTATTATATGTCTTCTGAACACACAGCACTAAAAGTTTGAAGTGATTATGGATTTCTAGAGAATGGTAGTCATGCATCCATCATTACCTTAAATCATGTTTCACACCTCAGTGTAAAAACAAATGTCACATCTTTATCTTTGCAAACTGAGTTGAACAATTTGGTACAACCTGAGTAGAAGATCATAGGTTTATCCTCTCAGCAAAGTACAGCACAAAGGTGCTTGCTAACTTTACTGTGAAATTGAAGCCTATCAAAAAACTTGAGTCTATCCTAGGCCTGCACTTTCACATAAACTTTTTTGTTCAGATAGTCAGCTTGAAGCCACACACCTTTACAGCATCAATTTTACCAAAACTGCTTTCCCCAACATGTGAAGACTTCATTTATTCAGAGAGTAATTTCAGTAGGAACCAGAGCAAAAGGACTGAGAGTTCATAGCAATTTATATTTATAAATAACTATGCAAGTGTTCACAATACAGCAGCTCAGAAAATTCTGTTGGTGGCAAAACAGCAAGAATTTAGCCCTATATAGGCTTCTGGTTTTTATTTGATGACTGTAACGGGCTACAGACACCTTGGACCACTACCTACAACAATACCATGTCTAAATTTAGTTATTTGATCTAATAGTTATTTAACTATCCTAGGTATGGCATGAGAAGGGGCAGGGTAATTATCTTTCCTATCTTTCATAGCTATCCTAGCTATGACGTGAGTAATATCTTCTTGGAGGTTTTCTGAGACAGATTTCCTTTAAGGTATATAGTTGTGATAGGTGTTTTGGGAGAGTCCAGCATGAGAAAGCAACAATAGAATCAGGGGTAATATATTTGAGAATTGAGCTAATTATATGTTTTTTTCAAGTAAACAGAGGACGAAGGAGTAAGTCATTGCTGGGTAAGTGTGGCATGGCAGTTACCTGGTTTACAGGTAACTTTGTCTGGGAAGCAGCAGACACACTACAGATTCACTGTTATTCTGACTTCCATTCCTCCACTTCTATCCTCCTTGCTCTGGGCCAGATACAAGTAACAAAATGGATATTTTTTCCCTACATCTGGCATGGCATTACGAATACATGACTCCATCCATAAACATGCAGATAAAAAGGAATGAGTGCACTTTCGTGAAAAGCCTCTCCATGTAAAATGCTTTCTTTTCTTTGAGTTGCCACTGAGTGCCTCCAGCAGTGATTAATCTGATTACTCATAGCAGTTTGATGTTACATTTTCTGTGGAACTCTTTTCTTATCTTTGAGAGTAAGACTTGCCCCTGTGTAACGAGGAGACAACCTGAATGGCACAGCCTTGTACTTGTGAGGATGGACTGAGCCCCATTCTGATTCCCTGCTTGAATTCCCAGAGCTGGAAACTAGAACTTAAAAGGAAAAAGAGGCTAAAATAGGCATCATTTCTATTTTTTAAAAAAATCACATTTTTTCCCTACTCATATCAATGTCAGAACAAGGCTTCTTCCAGTATGATTAAAGTAAAAAATGCATACCTGTCACATGTTGTTCCATTTTCCTTTCAAGGTAGACAATAAAATTCAAATTCCACTTCATCAGTTTTTTAGTTACTTCCCAGGGAAGCTACTTCAGCTATTTCTCTGAAGAAAACTTGGTAAAAATACACTGTATTGCTGTGTTGGGATAATATGGTGATGGGTTATTTTGTTGACACACCTTTGAAGGAGACACCTCAGCTTTGGAAAAGGAGTGCAGCTAACAACAGCAGATCAGTTGTTTCCCTCGCGGACATCTGTTCTTCCTCCAAACCTCTGTGTGCAGTTAGATCTCATCTCTTTAGATACTGGACTAGTTTGAATTTTGCCTTTTAGACACTTGCACATATTATGGCTCACATACACCTGCCATGCAGCCAGACTGTGACCTTTGCTCAAGCTGAACCTGACTTACGGGCATGCTGATACTGATGCCCATTTGCTGTTAGCTGCATGTATCTGAATCAGAATCATGATATCCAAAGTGCTGCTTTCCTGAGCAGCTCTTTCACATTTGTTGCTGCTGTGTTTATCACCACACTGCATTGCTGCAGAGACCTTCTGGATCTCGGTCTTTCCCCAGGTGACATCTATCAGTGCTAGAGAAGCTGTGCACCTACAGTACGGAAAGAAAAAGCTTAATAGAAGTGAAGCCTCACAGTGAAGTGATGTATTTCAGTAAAACAGTATCTGTAGCAGTTTTCCGTAATAACAAAATTGCTTTATCATACTCACTTTATTTTTAGTGGCAGTCTATCTTTCGTAAGTATAGGATATATTAACACTTTCTATGTTTGTTGAACTTAATTCAAATATTGAAACACACAGCTCCTTATCTGGCAAATTACCAAGTATAATGGGTAATGCTTCCAAAATTTATTCAGAGATTCAATTTTTTAATAATATCATGTTGACAAGAATAACCTAAAATAGATTCTTTCCCAATTTTAGATGTAGCGTGAGAACTGAAGAAAAAATTCACGTCTATATGTCAAAGTCAGTAAACATTTCGCCCTGCTAACACTTCAAGCTTCCTTGTGTTGAAGTTCAAATAGAGTTCTGATTGCCTTCAAAAAGTCTGGACCCACCAGAAACAAGATCTCTATCCAGCCTAGATCTCCTCAATTCCTAGTGGGAATACATTAAGTTTTCCAGCACAAATTTCTGTCCGTACCTTTCTCTATGTACTGTTAAATAAAGTCTGAATGTTATTAACAACTAAACATGTTCTTAAAGGGTCGAAAGCTTGGCTTCTCATCTTGTTTTCAAACGTACCATTAGCTACACAACATAAATAGAGAAACAAAGAATAGAAAAGAAAAACATTTTTTAATGAAGCAATATGGGGAAGACCTACTTGTTATTTGCAAACCTGAAAATTCCCCTTTCACTTGACTTCCCATTATAACATGACGATGGATATAAGAACTTGTATTGGAAAAAATCAGGATTATTAGGTGTGAAATGTTTTTTTGCATAGCAATTCTGATTAATCTTTTGCCTTTCACTGCGTCAGATTGTCTCCTCTCTGTAACTGATATTTTTCAGAGCCTTTGTTATCATGGCTGCAGGGAAATCACCATTGTATTTGTTCGCAATATGAGGTGAATAATAACTTCTAGGTTTCAGACATACTATTCCAAAATAAAATTGGAATTTCCTCTTTTTTTTTCTTTCAGATAGTGTCTTTCAACAGCATGCCAGTGAAGTGATCTGCTCTGTTATGATGGAGCGCTGTCCTTACCTGCTCCCGTTCCTCTCTCCTCATCCTCTCTATTTGTGAGGAATTGCAGGCTCTGTAACTTCCAGAATCACCCCAAATAACCCAAATTTTTCATTCTGTTTCTAAGAAACATGCAGGCCTTCAGTTAATCTATTATTTAAACATTTAAAAACACAAGACTTTTCAACAGTGGAACAGCTTCACCTGAGGGCAAAGTTTCAAGCTTAAGGTATTTTCCTTTCAGTTAGTGACTTATCTTTTTACAGAGGCACAAGAGAAAAAAAAGAAGGCAAGAAGAAAAATAAAGAAGATCTTCTTGTTTGGCTAGAGTCCCAGAAAAAGATTTTGAGATACATGACTCATACCCATTGCAACAGAAGCTCTGAATGCTCTAAGTGCTGAAAGTACGAACACTTGAATTATGCGCAACCTGAAGCACCACTCAAAATGGAAGCAGGGAGATTTTGGCTTCTTGGGAAAGCTGATGGAGATAAAAATTGGTGCTTCATTCATTATGACAAATGTGATCTTGAAAAGCTACATCAGCAAAAGAGGAGCTGTGCTAAGTCTTTAGAGCGTGTGACTGATCCTGCAACTGAGGTCAGACTGAATGGGCTGTAGCTTCACCTGAAATGCAGTAATGTGGTCAGTGCACCAGGTGCCATCAGAAACCCGTTGAGGGGCAGTGGATTTTACAGGATACTTCTGAGATATTTCAAAAATATTTAGTCAAAAGAGGTTAACCAATTCTTGCTCTAGAGATACACTTCCCAGAGGATACGATTTAAATTCCTTTAAACCCCAAAGACCATTGGTTTCTTCTAAAGAAAAAAAGTCTAAAAAACACCAGCGTTCATCTTTTATAACAACACTCTTGATCATTTGACAGCTGAAACACTGAAGGTTGGTTATTTGAATTGGTTATTTCTGTTTTTCCCTACTTAATGTTTGCCTCCTTCTGGAGAGCATGGGAGTGAAAGTGGGGGTGAAGCATTTAAAGGGCTTCAGTCCTTTGCAGAACAATTTTTAGCTATTAGTTTGAGAAATACTGCCCTAAAGGCTGAGACAGGTGACAAAACCCTACACAGACTGGCATGAAAACCTGTCCTGTGCATTTTGTAGCTCGTTTTCTGCTCTTAGCAGCAGTGGTGGCTGTGAGCAGGTATGGTCACCCTGCAGGAACCTTTCAGGGCTGGACTGACTCATTGCTCTGCTCGGCACGACTGCTGGTGCTCGATATGTTGGAGCAACTCACCTCCAGGTGCTAACAAAAGCCCCCAGCAAATAAAGAAAGAAAGAAAGAAAGAAAGAAAGAAAGAAAGAAATTGTGAGAATGTTTCTGACAAAACTGCTGTCCACATTTGTACTGCATTGTTAGACAATTAATGCTTTTGTGTGCAGCAGAAATGAATGGGAAATACTTGCACAGGTACATTTTGCCACCTAGCAGTGTTTCTAGAGAAATTGAGAGAAACTTCTGTTCATAGGCTCTTGTTGTTAAAGACCATAAATTGATCAGATTTTTGCCTTCAGTGAAAAAAAGAAATTAAAAAAACAAACCCTGCTGCCAAAGAGTCTGTAAGCAAAGCCAAAAAGCTTACACTGTTTTGAGCTGAAGAAGAGTTTGGCAACTGTTCAAAATGCAAATAATTTTGTTTAAATTCCCACCCAAAATAAAAATCCCATGGTTATCTATGCAATACATATTTAATTCCTTGACAAGAAGGTAGCGTGCATTTAACTCAATGCACAGTGACTTAGCTATGTAGCCCACATTCAGCATTTTAATCTTAATGACTTCAATGGGGCCAAACATGCATCCAGCTCCATAGATTGCAGATGATTCAAAATTACTTCAGGCCAAGCTTCATGTCAATAAGGCCTAAATCCACAAGACTTCTTCAGAGTAATCTAAAAGAACATACAGAAGGAGTTGGAGAGTGGCAAATCTGAATCCTTTGCAAAGATTAAGTATTCTTACAGAGAAGATGAGGAACAGAAGAGTTTGGATAAACAGCCCTGAATCCCTCTGACATGTGTTGCTGAATGCTGTTTGAGGGTGAGTTAGTGCAATCTTATTAAAACACTTCAGAGTGTTTGCATTTTTATTGACTACTTTGTTTTAATGTACAGTAATTTCAAACATGTTCTAATCTCTCAACTTCATCGTATATTTGCGAGCACTCTCTGTTCAAGTGGCTCCACTATGGAGCTGAAGTCTTGACAAGCCCTTGAAATCTGTTTAATTATTACATTCCCAGAAAACATTCCTTACATTCACAACAGTTAATATAACCGACACAGTGAACCTAATTTTCCTTCAATGCAATGTAGAAATAAAAATCTACTTGTGCAAAAGGCACAGATCTTTCTGCTTCAGATCATGACACTACCTCATTTTGCCACGAAAGACAAAATAAACTGTGATTGTGGCATGCAGCATGTTTAGAGTTAGGCAGGAATGCCTTAGTAGTGGGCATTGGAGTAGGGTAAAAATCAGTCTTAAACACAAGACTTAACATGGCTCAAAGTCCAGCTTAAAGAGCAGCACTAGCAGCATCACGTCCCAGTGCCCACTTGAGCAGCCAGCTCTCCAGACACCCCAGTGAGAGAGAGCCCATTCACCAGCCCATGGTTTTCCCCCACCAGAAGAAAGGTAAGTAAGCAGTAGCAAGCAGATGAGAGGAACAAGAGGGAAGAAACCGGTCACTTCCCAGCTCTCCCTCCAGTCAGTGGTGCTGGTTATTTCATCTACACTGGCACAGGCAGTTGGCAAATCTCCCAGGGCAAGAGAGCTCATTCACTGTCTGTGCTCTGAACCTCTGTGTCACCACTGACTTTGTCCTGGCCCTGCACCCCTTCGCTGTCACCCAAGCAGCACCCTCACTGCTGCAAGAGTGGTGAGATAAAGAGGCACAGGCTTGTGTCTGGGCTGGCACCCAGCAGAGGGATGCCACAGAGCCCCAGGATGAGTGTCCCCAGTAACAGGAAAGCCTGGACAAAGCTTGGGCCGTTGCTGGTGCTGCTCGTGTTACCTCCATTCGTGCAGTGAAGCCAGCTTAGCCTGTGGTGCCGTTCTATGTACAAGTGCTGGATGCACCCTGGAAACAATCTCTGGATATTTATGGTGTGCCAATCACTACCATACCATGAGTAGTCATAAAATTGCACAGAGTTGAAGAACTGCTTATGCAAGAGTGAGAAATAGTTTGATTTTTCCTGACTTGATGACGTATTCTTATCCCAGGGAACAACAATGAGCATAATAGGAATTACACTGCAGTAGTCTTTAATGGGGGAAAGGAGACCATAATCCAGCATTGGAAGACTTTACAAAGGACTGTTTGGCATTTTTCACACTCAGAATCTTCAGCCTATTAGAATACACCTTTTTGAAAAGTATGCTTTAGCTTAACTTTGTGCTACCTGACCTGACAAAGGACTGCATGGGTGTGTTGTGCATCTTGTGCCATTTGAGAGTTCACACAGCTGAATGACTGGTTATTATGGTCCCTTAGACAAAAGTTATTAATCTATTCTCAGCATTTCATAACACATAAATTGCTCGAGTTCAAAAAGAGAATTCTATTATTTCACTGGACTTTATTGTGACAAAGTTAAAAAAGCTACAGTGGAGACAGTTTTTATTCAGCAGACTGTCCTGGATAAAAAGCTAATGTAACTCTCATCCTTTGAATATTGGGAAAAAATTGGAAATTTTGGTTATGTTTTTAATGTGACAAATTGGAAATGCCGAGAGGAGGTGCCACTTATTCTGGAGAACAGTTTCTGGGGCGTAAAAGAATTCAAATGGAAAAAGCTTGGAGGACTTGCAAACAGCCATGCCATGTGGCTCTGTCTCTCAAGCTCTAACACCCACATACACTTTCGATGCACATAATTGCATTTTCCGAAAAACTAGTGATTTTCAGCACTCAGTTTCAAATGCATGCCAATGGGGTTTTGCCTTTAGGTATAAGTAGATTTTTTTGTTTTGAGGCAGAGAAGTCATGGAGTTTTATGTTTCTGCATGTAACACCCATACAGCTTTAGATTTTGTCATGAGGCCAAACATTTAGCAAATGTGGGGGTTTACTAAGCTGGGAGAGAAGTCTGTCTGTCTTTAACTCTGCAGTTATCTCTAGTGGGGCTCCTGATGGACGACTGTCACTGTAATAGCTCAGTGCACCTAATAGGAGATAACTAAATATTTCTCATGGCCTAACTCTTCCTTTCCTATTACTGAGAAGAATATATATTTTGTTATAGAAGGCGGGGGGTTTTTATTTCTGATGAGTGCCTGTAAGAGGGAAGAATATTACAAAAATGTCCTTTGTTTTAGTCATTGCTATGTTCAATGACATTTTCTATGAGAATCTGTAAGTTAGATCTATACACTCAATAACAATCTATAGAAAAGATCAGCTCCAGGACAAATCGTTTTCCATATACATGCTTCCTTCCTGCTGGTCCACAAAACATTTGCCAATAGATTTAAAGTCAGAGAAATCAAATACCAAGAATATTATCATAGAACATTTGTAGTTAAAAGGCTCTTCTTTTTAAAAATGTCATTTCTGTATGTTTGAGTCTCCACTAAGTTTTTACTAAATGACTTTCATTTGGGACCTTCACAGGTTATAGGACCACCTTGATTTTACCACTTTTAGCTGAAGCTCAAAAAAGATGTTTCTGCTTTGGTGCAGATGTAGCTTTTGCCATTCAATTGGGATAAAAAGCTAGGATAGATATAATACACCAAGCCACAGAGAAGCCCAAAGAATAGCCTGGAAGGTCTGCAGCACATTTACTATACCCTCACCAAGTATCCAAGAACACCCAGTGGAAAACTTGCCTTTTTACAATGTCCCCAAGGTGCATGTACAGCATAAAACATGCATCTTTATAAAAGTCATGCATGGCACACTATTCTCAGTTCCCTGCCAGACTAAATCTTAGAATGAGAGGGGCTTTACTTCACCTTTCCCCTAGCAAAATATTCAAAGCTCCTCACTGGAAAATATATTAGGAAGTGTATTTATGGAAGCTGTGAGTTTGCCAGACAATTCCACATTATCTTCAGTAATATTCTGATAAGTAAGTTCAGGTTCCATACTTCCCTTTGCATGAAGTGCAATTAGCTTCACTGAGATAAATAGCTGTTAATCTGAAATAGATTCTGTTCGTTATACCCCATACACATAATCACACAGACTAGAGTTAAATTTGATTCTGAATTATTTAATTCCAAAGCCTACATACATGTAAACAATATTCCAAATAGATGCTATGGATATGTAGCTGCTGAAAATCACCACAACAGTCAAATTATCAAATTAGGAGTAAGAGAATGCCAAGGCAACAGGACACTTTACCTAAGTTAATGCTGGCTGCCTCTCAGCAGAACTCATTAGCCTTGATGGACTTCTTGGCTAAAAGAGTTACACAGCAGCTGGTGCCCAGACTAATTTGTTTAGAGCTGGTTTGGGTAACCCTGCACCACACACATGCTTTCAATGTAGACTTATCATACAAGGAACATTTCAATTCAATTTATGAGGAAAACTGCATGGCTTGTGCATCCAAAATGTCAAATTATCCCATTAGAAGAGTCTTCCATTGAGAAAGGTCTAAAGTTCTGCAAAGATAAAAGGAGTATTTTAAAATCAGTTTGTACTATGAGTTTTGGAGAGGTTTTGGATGATGCTATCACTTTATGTTCCATTGCTATACATCTTTTATAGTAAATTATGCAAAGTGGATGTAATCTGTTACAACTCTCACCTGGAAAGATTTGATTTTGCTTGCTGAAAATGACTGGCAGAGAGGCAAGGAGAAAAATACAGGGACATGTAACCCTCTAAGTGGTCTAATTTATACTTGGGATGACATTCAGAAATCTTAGGAGACTGAGAATATTAGCTAGAGCTGGGCAGAACACATTTCTCATGCTGCTCTACTGGCTCTGCTCCCATAAATCCATGTCATGTCAGCATTAAGCATTTCTGCAGCAGATGAATATTTGTTCTGGTTACGTATTTAGGAGAAAAAGGCACACTTAGGATGATAGCAGGTAGTCACAGTTGTGTTGATTGCACATACAGTAGGAGCAAGATTTCTGAAACCAAACGGTTAGAAGTTTAATATCATTCCCTGCATTTCCTACCAGATAGGATGGTTTTGCAAAGTTCAGCCAGATAAGAGGCTGTAGCAAGGCAATGCTGTGTGTAAGAACTAAGAGCAGAGGCTTGGTCCTCAAGTTCAGATGAGACCCTGATGCAATTTAGTTATCCCAATTATATCTTTAGTACTGGGATAGGCTAGACTGACCCTTACTCTAAAATACAGTGTGTTAAAGCTTCTCCTGATTTATGTTTGTCTCTGCTGATCTCCAAGGATTTTCCTGGAGGTAGCATTCCTCCACCTAGGTCTCTTTTTCAACTCCAGGACTGGAAAGGGAGAGAGAAGACAAGGACCAAATGGAGATATTAAGCAATGTCTAGCAGATAACAAACATAATGCAATAGAGAATAAAATCATCATGTTCAATTTCTGTATGGGAGATGCTGCTTTTTTTTTTCCTCACCCCTTTTCCCTTCTTAAGTCTTTCTTGTCAGTGTTAAGTTTATAGGCAAGTATGAAAAGCAATACAGACATAACAAACACGGGACAGAGCGGCATGAAGTCTAGATGATGGCCTGTAATGAGCAGTGCTAGTTACACCCCAAGGGACAATACTGAATCCAATCCTGTTTACCATCTTCATTAAGGATCTGGATGATTCACTAGAGGGTTGTGCTGCCATGCAGAGGGACCTCAGCATCCAGCAGAAATGGGCTGACAGGAACCTCATGAAGTTAAACCAGGAGAACAGCAGTCTTGCCCGTGGGCAGAAACAACCCTGATGCGGGGCATGGCCCACCTGGAAAGCAGCTTGGCAGAAAAGGACCGGGGATGTCCTGGTGGAGACCAAGGAGAACATGAGCAATAAGCCTTGTAGCAAAAAAGGCTAATAGTCCCCAGGGCATCATCAGGCAAAGTTAAGGGAGATGATCCTTCCCCTCTACTCAGCACTGGTGAGACCACTCCTGGAGTGCTGAGAAAAATCCAAAACATAGGGAACAGAAAGTCTTTGAAAGGAGAGAAGCCGAATAGTCACTAAGTGTAGGTCAGTAAAACTACCTTTGAATCTTCCTATTCATTAAGTTCCCTTCTCAAAACTATCCCTTTCTGAAAAAGCTATTGAGGATTAAAAAATATGGTAAATGGTTTCTTTTCTATATACTGCTCTATTGCATAGTCTTGAAAGACTAGATTGCTTTACTTCTCTCTGTTTCTTTGTTCACCTAAATTATAGGGATGACACTCCTGACTGTATTGCAGTGGGGATTTACTGATAAAAAAATACTGAGTGGACATGTATTCCAAACTAAGGCACTTTACTGGCACAATGTATATGTTATGTTGAATAGTGAGGTTGCTAGATCTCTCTTTCTCTTCTTCCCTGGAAACACCTTTGCTGTCTCCAGCATGGTTTATCAGACTTCTTCCAGAAGCCTCGTTCAAATTTCAGAGCAAAGCAGATTTTTTAAATACTTCTCAGATATCTGGCTTTGCAACTGCTACATTGTGCCTTTTTACCATATGAGAAGTTCATTCTTTTCCTTGAGTGGAGCATGTAGAACTTTCCCTCTTATAGCACCTACTGGTTTCACTCTCTCATACATGCTAACTTTCACAGCCTGACAGTAGCAAAGCAGAGAAAAATCATTATTCAGCATCTCCAAGTCTCTAGATGTAAGGAGAGCGCTCCTGTGAACTCGGTACCCTGTATGGCTGAATCTGACCCATGCTTCTTAAACCATAAGCCATCTGTTCTTGAGCCATCTGGATTTGCTTTGATTCCTGATGGGCAGATAGTGTTGCTGAAAGGAAGCATGTGTTAAAACAGAGAAAAATAAATGTCACCAGTGTGGAACTTTAAACAGAGAGATTAAATTTAAGACACTGGAGGCTGCAAAGTTTCTCCTTTTTCTGGATAATGAGGAATTTCTATAGTTTTTCAGAGACAGGTCTTTTCACAATTAAAAAAACCAAAGCACCTTACACGAAGTGTTCCTCTTAACAATTTCCAATACCAGCCATTTTTCAGCACAAAAGTATGACCATCTGTCTTTATTACAGCAAAAACTGACAATGGAAACATACATCAGTAGCCCTCTGACCTTTCACCATGTCACTAAAAAGGAAGTGAATTGATGTCGGTCTTTCTGTGAATTGAATGTTTTTTCCCTACCATTCATTCAGTAAAAACAGGTTTGATTTTTATGCTACAGGAATGTGCACATTAGTTAATCAAGCCCCAAAAAGCACCCAAACCTCAAGACCTCTGAGATTTGTGACCTTTTAAATGCGAACACAATGTCTGTAGGACAGGTGCATCTTTAAACACAGTTTCTCTGTGTGATTATTTTAGAGGCTGTAAGACCGCAATTGTGCTTTGCCACCAGGACACTGCAGCAAAGTCCAAAAGATGCTCAGGGTTCTTTCACAGTAGTCTTTGATTCAATGACAAAAAAGTACTTAGCCAGCATTGTCTGTGAAAAAAAATGCTGCATTTGCATCTGGATATACCCAGTAAATTATATTATGCAGACAGCATCCCAAGCAATGGCAAGGAGAAGAGCTGCAAACTTCACACCTGTAACCTGCACATAGCCAGGCATTTGTCCCTCACATCCAGCCACTGCAGGTCAATGCTTCTTTGAAACATCTCAGTGTCCGTTTGACAAAGGAGCGCCTCACGAGCCATGCGTCATGAACTGGATGCAAAGGGAAGCTGGTACAACTTTAAAGCGGGAACTTTGTGCTTTTCAAACAGACACTTCTGTTTCATAAATCACGTCTGGAATTACAGAAATAGTTAAAAGGTAGGGTTTGGATTGTAAACGAAGGATCTACTAAGTTGCAGTGTCCTGGTTTGGCTTTCCCAGAATCTGTCTTTGTCCTCATGCCATGTAATGTTTTTATTGATGACTCAGTATGAAAGTGTTTCTGATAAAGCTTGTGGGTGTACAGATACCAGAGGAATTTCAAATGAAGCAGGGAATACATCATGTACAAGAAGCTGGTAAAAAAAAAAAAAGGTGAAGGCAAAATCTGTGCAATTTAAAATGGTTTAATGCAGAAACAGGACAAGAAGCCAGATGTCATCCTTATAGAATAGCAAACTTAGTCTTAGAAAATGATAATTCTGAAATCAATTTGCAAACCATAGTGGATAATCTGTTGAATATGAGCTACAGTAAAATGTTGTACCAAGAGGGATAACAGACTGGGGAAATTCTATCATCTGCAAAATTGGCACAGGCTACAGTCCAGTGACAGTATCCACATTTTGACAAGGAATCAGACTAGAACCATGAGAAATAAAAAAAGATTGGAAAACAAATCCAAAATGAATGACTCAAAGACCTGAACTGATTAAGCTTATCGAAAAAGGGCTAAGACCTGAGCTGAATTCAATCAGAGCATCTATAAGGGAAAACGAGTCAATGATGGAGGGATATCCAACCGGCTGACAAAGATTTGGAAAGATACTACAGCTGGAAGCTGAGACTCCAGCCATTCAGGCAGAAATACCAGATCCATATTATTCACACCTTTAACTCTAGTTGGGGTAGCTTGTTTAAAGGATGCAGTCTAGTGCTTAAACAAATTCACCCAGTAAAGTCCCACATCCTTCCTCTAAGGGAGGTCAGAGCTGATCACAGTGTCCTTCTCTGACAATAGATTACAATTGGTACAGGCAAAATTAAGCATCTCGTGAATAATGTTCTGTCAAAATTCTGCCCTGTTTCACTGGAAGAACAAAATGCCAATGAACAGATGGAATATCATTTGTACATTACAGTGGGGTTTATCTTTCCTATCTTAATTGGCAGAAGTAAAGTAGTTGGCTTCTCCAGTTTTCTCTATTGTCACTGTAAAAAAAAAAATGTTTTCCCAGAAGACTACTCAACCCTTCTCTCTCTTTCCTTGATTATAGAGTAAGTATAGACAAGCAGATAACTACTTTTAAACAGATAAATTCAGGGGGAAAAAAAGGTCCTACCATAAAGGCAAAGGGACAATCATATGTGAATGATTGTTATTTCCTGGTAAATTTAATTTTACAAAACTGCTTTGCATGAAATCATTCATAAAGGCCAAATCATTCATAATCCACAAATTCACAAATCATTCATAAAGGCCTAGTAACTGAATAAGTTTAAAAATATTTTTCATGGACTAAGAATTTGGGGGCTGAACTAAATTATCTCCCACGGTCTCTTCCAACCTTAACAATGATTCTGTGATTCTGTGACCATTTGGCATTAAATACGTAATTTTTTAATCTTTACTTTACTTTATCTTCATGTTATCAAACCCTGCTGAAGCAGTGTCCACAGGACTTTGATACAACACAAAATTTCATTAGAAGAAAAAATGTTTAGCAGATGCCATTAGACCAGCTCAATAACGAGAAAAATAGCCATGTTATTGTTACAGCAACAATCTTTGCTCATGTCCTGTAACTTCACCTACATAAGTGGTTTTACACTCTTTCAGCCTATAGGTCAAGCCTTTGAGTGAGATAAAGTGGCAAAGTTTTGCTGAAATCACTGCTATTTCATGCAAGATCATAGGATGATGAATACAATTATAAGCCAGCTAATAAATAGCGTTTCAAGTGCATATTCATTTTAAGTGTTTATATAATCATATTTTTAACAAAAATGTTTTCTCAGAGCAGAATTCCATCAAATATGTATGACACTAATTCAGTATAAACTGTCAGTCGGGTATTTCCATGTATTCTCACTTTCAGTAGTGCTGAGTCAAGGCCAAAGCCCCAAATCTGAAGAAATTTTGACTCAGACCTGAATACTGAATTACATTTATAGAACATGAATTAAATGGTCACGAGCTAGAAGCCAGACTTGCAGGAGTTTCAGCTGCAAAGCGGAGGCTAATAGGAGTTATCAGCTGTAATACATGTGTCATTAACAGTGCAGGAGCTATTTTGAGCAATACACAAGCTCACACAGAGCCAGATCTGCCGCTGTCCTTACTCGTACTTCTGTTCCCAATACCTGCTGCCCCCACTGCCATGGCATCCTATAAAAATAGTTTGTAAATCTCTGCTTTAAACTACTTAGGCTGTATTTGTTACAAGCAGACTGGGTGTGGTAACTAAATGCGCTCCTCCTTCATGGACAAGCACAGTCTAGTCCAGAAGTGGTCATCGCTCAGGGATACTCCAACTGCACAGGAATGCTCCCTGATGCTCAGAGCCCCAAAGGGCCACTAAAGGAAATGAGGATAGCTGAAGCTCCCCACGAGACATTTCCATGCTCCACAGGTTTCCTTCTGCAGGACAGGTCATCAGGGAGCTCCATCTGATGATTTTCCTTCTGACTTGCACCAGCAGAGCAGTTGAAGTCAGCCATAAAGTAGCATTTGGCACCAGATCCAATCACTCAGCCCTTTGACAGAGTTCAGATCTGAACCTCAGTTACGTTGCCCAGGCTCATTTCTACCTTTAAAATCATGTTCTAGTCAAATGAGCCCTTTCTACAAACTTAAGAAGGGAAGTGTAATTTGGAAGAGTGGAAAGTATTATTTTAAGGTTGATTAATTGAGTAGGCACCATGCTGAACACCACTTCCAGAGGCAAGGGATGCACTGTGTTACCAAATGATTATTTAATGACTCATAATCCCTGTGCATGAGATGTCACTCCTGAGGAATTAGTTTTAAATGGGGTAGTGGTGTCTACTCAAAATGTGGAGCTAGATGTCAAATCACTGTAATAGCTACATTTTTGCATCAGCCAACATCAAATTTCAGCAGCTTGTGGCTGGAATCACTAATGCATATACCCACTGCTGGAATGATTCATGACTGCAGAGTAAGAAAAATGATTTACAAAAAGCTTTTGGTGCCAAATGGTATACTTCAATAACTTAAACTTTGAACCAAAATATTTATATTCCTGCTTTTGAATATCCTATTCAATTTAGTGCTTGCCAATTGGTTTGGCGAGTTGCCCTCCTGTAATTGTTACCCAGCCGCTACCTACATGCAAAACACATGCAGCATCTCACAGCAGAATATTGTTCACAGATTTAGCAAAAACATGAACAAATGGAAGAGATCCAGAGGCAGCAAATTTGGTATGCCTGATTTGCAGGAATTATCATTTCATCTGCCTTCAACAGCACAGTCTGTAAAAGACCACTTCATGCAAACTTCTGTAGAAAAAAAAGAAAATTTAAAAAATGAATATAATTGTTTCTTCTAAGAGAAGCAGCTATTGAATTCTTTTGTTGGTATTTAATAAATAAGAATTGTGGGAAATTAATAATGCCTCCATATGGTCTTTATAAAATACAGTGCATTTTCCTGATTTAGAAACGTACTTGACAATAAATGAATGGATATTCTGGGTCAGATGGAAAGTCCAGCTAGACCCAGCAACATCTTTCTGACAGATGCTGAGCTCTCAACCAATGTGTTCAGCTGAACTTAACCATGGGTCTAAAGTAAACACTGCTAAACAGAGAGAGTGTGAGCTACTGAATTAGAGCCTGCTTCTGAGATTATAAATATGCAGCCTATCATTATACTGCCATGGAAAACCAAAATAATAATGGATTAATATAGGAGAAGTTTCAGTATCTGCCTTGTATAGATTTAATAATCTTGATCTAAAGTAGCAGTCAATGGACAAAGGAAAAAGCCTCAAAAATACATTCATAGGTCTCCTAATTTCATCCCACAGTTTCTTTAAGTAACATATTGTACATGCCTCTTTCATGTGGAACATTGCCATGGCATGGGGCTTTCACTGTTTCAGTTTTAATTGGATTTATCATTTGTACGGTAAATGTTAATGGCTGTGTTATTGCACTATCATTCATACAGGCAGGTGGAGAGCTGCCCAAAGCTATAAACAATCCAAAGGGGAGCTTCACGAGCACTGACGAGCTCTGCCTTACTCCTAATGGTATATGCCGGGATGGAGAGCAGTGGCTATCAGGGCTTTCCTCCTAGAATTTGGGTCAAACATGGCTGCGTGCCACATCCGAGCACCTAGAGAAGTAGCATGATCTTTCAAAATGCTGAGCTGCCTTAATTCCTGCTGACTTTACTGATCACTGAAGAACTTGTTTGAAACAGAATTAACAAGACGTGAGACCACAGGCACATGCTGTTGTATGTTCAGAGAACTGGAGGAGATCAGACAGCTCTTTTACGGCTGCTAATTAGAGAGGTCATTTTGGAGAAATGTGTGATGTGTTCATCACTCAGCATTTAATGAACTATGTGTGATGTAGATTTTAAGCTGTTTGTAACAAACTGCTTTAAAGACATATTCTCAGTTGTCCAGATTAAAGAACCAAATATAAAGGAGTTATTTAGGCAGAATGATGTGCAGTGTCTTTACTCATCCTTTCAGGATATCAAATCCAGGAGCGCATCATGAAGAAACAAACTGGACATCTAACTATATTCCAGTGAGTGGGAAAAAAATAGCTAAAAATTAAAATTAAACCAGGATTCAGACAAAAATCCAAACAGGAAATCTATACAAATCTTTCCATCTCTTGGTAGAGGATAGATGTTTGTATGTAGACATGACATGCTTATGTGGGAGTCTGATGATAGCTGAAAACAATGGTGTGAGCTGAAGTGCTTTACATGCCCATTTCAGGAGACTTCCAAAAGGGATGGGTACTCCCTTCCTGCTGGATAGTGACCCACTAGTTGAACCACTCACCTGGTATGCATGAAACAGAGGTCCAGTTAGCCTTTGGTTAATGGCATTCAAATGCACAGCTCCTGTATAGTAAATCCAGACAGAAACTAACTTTGAAAGCTTCTTTGAAGATATGCATCCAAGAACGCAAGATTCCTCAAACCAGGAGACCAAGAGTGAGTCTAACTCCTTAGCTGAGTGTATTGTGAGCAGCAAGGACCATAACCCACACCTCCCACTCCCTGGGTGGTCATGCTCTGAAACTAGCAGGCAGATAGACTTTATCCCTGGGACATGAGTGTGGCATGGTGTATGGCACTGCGGTGACCTTGAATTGTCTGTGGGGAGTCACAAGGGTGGGTCACTCAAAGGGCACTCAAAGGACTTAGAGTTTGCAGGTCACACCTGGGGTTCACATGAAAGTCAGGGGATGAGGTGCATGGTCAGGCTCAGAACTGCAGGTTCTTCTGAGGCTAAAAGCCCACCAAAGCCTAAGTGGTTTAGTCCTTTTTTTTTTTTTTTAAATTATGGGCTTGACCTAAATTCCACCTTAATTGTTCAGAAATGCCTTTTTTTTTTTTTACCTCACTCTATGTTCCCATATATGCAGACAGAAATCAGGAGTAAAAATGGTGCTGTTTGGGAGAGTGGGGATAAATAAAAATGAAAGAAAAGCAGAAGGACTCCATTAAGCAATATTTAACCTGCTTTTAGTGGTTTTGCCACACAAGTTTGTTAAAAGAATACCAATCCTCAGTATACTGAAACCATTGCTTAGTCAATAAACTCTGCTGTACAAGTTACATCCTGAATTCTTCAGTGCAGTTCAATGTCTGACACCGACATGAAAGAGGATAACCTTTTTCTTGATAAATGTTAGTCAGCTGGAGTCTATATCCTGGTCATTCATATTGGGTACAGCTCTCTATCTCATTGGATTAGAAAGAGAAGCAACCTACCACTCACCGTAAGAGAAAGAATCCAGCTGGCATCATTATTCCAAATATCCAGTATGTGTTTTGTTGTTTCTTAACTCCTCACAAAAAGGATTCTCAGAATAAAAGTTTGGCTGACCAACAGCTGGCATCTGAATATTAACTATGTCTCTTAAAAGCAAAGTATCACAAAGTTAGCCATTCTATTAACCTTTTAGATTTGTATTGTGAAAGATGAGCCTCATAATAACAAGCTGCTCTTTATTGGTAAAATTGCATGTACTTTTAGGATGTTGACATACACATTAATTTAACTGGAAGGAGCTAAAGGGAAAAATTAGACTGCAGAAATAATAATAATAATAATAGTAATAATAACAACAACAATAATAGTAATATACAACTGGATTGTGCATAGAGTTTTCCATCCATAAATCACAAAGGCATTAGATATTATTAAAGCCATTTTAGAGATGAAACAAAGAAGAGAGATGACTTGCCTGAGGTGACCAAACAAGTTATAGCATTCAGTCACTTTTCATGACATCTTATACCAGCATCTGTGATCTGGCCTTGCACAGCAGCGTATCGGTCGCTAAATGCTCTCTATTCAGTCTCTGAACATTCTGTGGGCATGAAATGCTGGAAAGAAGCAACAAGTACCCAGGGAAAGGGTGTCTGTGTGACAGGAAATTATGATAGAAAATCAACAGGGATATTTTTTTTATTCAGCAGCAGGCAACACAACATGGAGAAAGAGCAGAACAGCTGAGAATCTAAGCACAAATTTTCCAGAATGAAAAAGTAGGAAAAAGAAGAAAAAAAGCTAGAAAAGAGTATAAGGCCCCACAGATTTCAGAAGAAGTGGAAAGAGAAAGACAAAGAGCAATGGTGGGAGAAATGACAGAATTTTCTTTGTGAGAAAAAACAGGACCATTAATACTGGCAGGAGTAGAGACATTCACAGGCACAAAGATTAAAGGAACCTGATGGGAAACCTTTGTCAGCTTCAGGAAGTCACCTGAGAGCCATGGCAGAGCTGTTCCAACACACTGACAGGCCCTGTCTTGTTCCACAGCGCAGCCCCTCAGGGTTCAGCAGTGCCTGGGTTTGCTCAGACGTTTGCTGATGGGGGTAGTCACTGGGGAGCAAAGGCACCCAGTGGGATTCCCAGTCCAAAGATGGCTGGGAGGACTTCTCAGAAGGTAGGTGGTACTGGAAACAGACCCCTTCATGGGGAAATGAAAATACTCAGCTTGTATTTTACTTGCCAGTTAAAGGGCTGAGAAAGTAAGTGGCATGTGGCACGCACAGAGCTGGGAATGCACCTATTAAACTGACAGAGGATTCAAAAAATATAGACAAGGTTAAAATCTCTCCCAAGCAGGAGGAAGTAGTCATTTCCAAGGAGGATACTTGTGGATGAGTAGAATGAAATTGATTTCCTTTGGCTGACTTGTCTTTTGAGTGACAAACTGATAAAAAGTTTCACCTGTGAATGTCTGGCAGAGGTCAGCAACTGCAGCAACACAAATTACTCTAATTAAGATAGCAGTACATTGTATAAATTTCATTAACTCCAAAATGCCTGAAGTTTAAAAAACTGAAACTTTCCCATACTCATGCATTTCCAACGGAAAATCTTTCCGGTCTTCTTCAGAATAGTAAATAAACCAACATGAGCTATAGATAACAATAAAGTACTACTTGGTGAATAGCAAGCGTGACATTTTTATGAAGTGGCAGTGCTATTTGTGTGGCTCTAAGAGCATGGAAGAGAATAAAATCACTGACAGAAATTTTCACAGTGGTTTTGTCAAATGCCTTCATAACAAAATTCTAGGTACATGCATTGCACTTCACACAGTGTGACACTTCTAATACTCTTTTTTTTCTATTTACTTTTCCTTTTTATATTTTTTCTTAAATAACATGAAAATTCAATGTCAAAATTTTCCAAATTTCAAGAGCAAGATTGTTCTAAATATTCAAAAGTTAGAGCATTTGACTCATCCCCATGAGCATATGTGCACGAGTCCAAAAAACTCAAAAGCCTCTGAGAAGGTTTCATTTTACATCTAATGAGTCATTGGGAGTTGAAGATTTCAATCTACATGAATGCAACTCTGAAGCTGGAATTCAGTAAAAACACAGAATTTCAGTGCTCCCATAGAAGTCAATGAAAGTTTCATCAGTATAATATATACGTACATGTTAAAACATGGGATAAAAACTGTGGTTGGAAGTACCTGTCAGACACTTTCATGAAACTGTCAATCACAAAAGAACGATAATCTAAGTACTTCTTGGAACAGACAAAATGAAAGGTCATAAATAATTCATCCTTAGCATCCTACATACTATTTTTGAGTACTTGAGACAGCATTTCTCCATAAATGTATACCAGGGCATGAACTAAATGCTTTGCAAGCCTAATAAAAAAAATTAAATAGAACTGTCCTTATTGCATGTGGGCCATTCTATTTATAGTAATTCCTGTCTGTGAAGAAGCTCAAAATGACAGTCTTGTCTGATTTTAGATCAGTCTGGAAAAATCTTTTCTTCATGGTAATCACCTTCTTTCAAAGCTGGATCTGTTCCAGAAAGCTCTCAATGGACAAACTAGGGAACCTGTGTTCATCCCATAAGTGAGGATCCAGACACTGTCCCCAGTCATTGCCAGCATTCTAAAGGCAACGCCTGCTGCTTCATTCAGTCCTGTTCATTCAGTAGATTACTTAGGACAGAGGTCCCTATTTCACATATTTCTCATATATTCATTGGCCTCTTCTTGTTTCTGGGACTGGATACAAGAATCACATTGTTCTTTAAGACAAAAAATACTTATTGATGTGTACTGTCATTGGTGGCAGGTGAGAAATCTTAGAATTACACAAGAAAGTTAAGCAGAGGAATTTTTCTTGTTTTCAGTCTTCCAGGGAGGTCTGATCCACCCTCTGATTTGAATTTGACTCAAAATGTGTTTTGAGATTTTCTGAAGTCACTGATGGCAGAGGCAGTGCACAACTGGAAGCACAAATTCTTATCTCAACAGATGGACTGGTGTAGAAGTGATCTCTGTAGTCTTGTGATGTTGACTATCAAATCAACAGATCAAGAATAGCTGTTATTTCCTGCACTGTGAATTCCTCAGGTTGAAAGAATAGGAGGTACTTGAGCAGGATTTGTCTATAATTTGGTTAACT
This sequence comes from Mohoua ochrocephala, assembly GCA_013398855.1. Taxonomy (NCBI): domain Eukaryota; kingdom Metazoa; phylum Chordata; class Aves; order Passeriformes; family Acanthizidae; genus Mohoua; species Mohoua ochrocephala. The sequence goes on along the minus strand of VZTA01015407.1, from coordinate 15,906 downwards.
AAGAAGAGCTTTTTCCAGATTGGTTGATGGTCATCAGCTACCTTGCCATGGGCAGTAACTGTTTCCTTAGGGTGTCTCTCTTGCTAGGTCACATGAGAGATCTGAATACTTGGCACACAATTCTGCTGTGGGCTGCTTACATTCTGTGTCTGAGGATTCATTGGTATCTGACATTATTTTTCAACCATTAGCTTATTTAGTGCCACCATTTTTCAAGGAAACATTAGCATAATAAAATATTCCTTCACACATTGAGGATAATTGTCCTCTATCTATTAGCTCGTTCTTCAATTTGTTCCAGGATTGTTTCTTCAGGTTGTTTTCCTGTAATGCTCACTAGCATCAATCAAACAGCAGTCAACTGCAAAACTTCCCACAGCCCCTGAAATGATTTAGAACCACTCAGTTGCTCACAATAGCATCCTTTACATGTGTTACTCTGTCATCCTTTTCTTGTTATCCTCACCACTCACAGCTTCTGCTAATTAGAATGCAAGACTGTTATTTCTTTATGTGCCCGTACCTCGTCCAGCATCACAAGATGTCAAACTTCATGCTGCTTTGCAACACAAGTGGATTGTTGGCAAGGTAGGCCAGTGTTGAAATAAACCTTCCCTATATATATATATTTATAAAGACCAGTCATTTCGTGTCGATGCAGTCTAATCCATCCCAAGGGATCTACTAAGAACCTCAGTTAGCTTTGCCTTCAGGGGTGGGTTGTAACATTACACTGGAGGATTACTCTGAAAAGTGGTGAGGAGGTTTTCTTACAGGGGTAACAGCCAGAGTTCTGGGCAAAGGAGGACTGATTTTCAGCCAAAGCTGAAATCTCTGGCAGAAGATCATGACAACCCAGGATATGTCTGATTTCCACTGCTCCCCACTGCTGTAATACCTGGGCACATCAAGCCTGTTTAAAGGTTTTCTGGCCAGACCTTTTGTAAGGTTTTCTCCATGAGAAAGTCAAGCCAATTCTCGGAGACGGTAAATAGGAAGAAAAATATTAATCCTCTCTGGGTTAATGACCAGCTTGCTGCTGAACCTCCTGAGAATTGTTGTTGTTGTTTCTCCCATGCACTGCCCAGAGTAAATCAAACTATCTTCCCCTAAAGCCACTGAACAGGCCAGGGCATTACAGGATCCCTTGGATATGGAGGAGTGATTGGTGTGGTCCAAAGCCGTTGTTGGGTTTTCTGGCATGACCTGGACCTGTTGCAAGATTTTCTCTGGGAGAAGGTCAAGCTGACCCTCAGAGAGGGTAGTGGGGAGAAAGACACTGATCCTCAGTGGGTGACTGAAGGGTATTACTGCTGAGGGAGAGTCAATGGGGACTCTCCCCTCATGAGGAAATCATAATGGTAATTTTTCTCCTCCCAGTATGGCCCGGGCTCATGACATTTGGCATGACCCACAAGCAGAGGTGGATGAAATTACAATTCCAGCAAGAGAATGTAAACTGAAACCTGGCAAAGAAAAGGCAGTTTGTCCCATTTTGAGTGCTGCCCTTAAAGGACCACAAAAGAAGCCACTGGCTACTCAGAAATCCGAGAGTGAATATACATAGAAACACTGATCATTCACTCTAATCTGCCCCGAGGGACCTATTAACAAGAACATGAGGTATCCTCACCTTCAGAGCCAGGTCATAACACCTTGTTTGTGGTAAATTTACACGGAGAAAGCTTGATGTACAACAAAGACTCAAGGCCACAGCCCTGGAAAGAATAAGCACACACAAATTATTTGTTTCATGAAAGTATGCAGTATAAATATGATAGAACTGCCTTTTGCGTGTGTCTGTCTGTAACTTTTACATGTCTCCCTAATGTGATAGTAAATGAATGTATATGTTTGTGATAGTAAATGAATGTATATGTTTTGCCACTGAAGACATTCTCTATATGTGCCTTGCCCTCTCCCCAAAGTCTGACTCGGAAAGTCTTCATATCCTTTTTCAGCTGAACTAGTCATCTCAGGATTGTGTACAGGTGAACTTGAACAAGTATAAAATAGTATGAACTGGTTTCTTGAACAGATAAATTGGATGGCACCTAAACTGTAGTTCTAGAAGAAACATAAACTTAAAGAAACTACTTTTTCCCCCTCAAATGCCTCTGAAAAAGAATACTTTGACATTTAGCAAGAAAGCTACAGTGACTGGAAATACACAAGATATTTGCACCAGCCTCTAAAGAAAGACAAAATGCTTTTCCTTTTCTTGTTTAATAAAAAAAAAAAAAAAAAACCTCAAGTAAAACTAAAGTTTCCGAATAACTCCACATTAATTCAAACCACTGGAAATCAGTTCCAGGCCAAAAAAAGTGAGAGAAATGGCATCTAAATCCCAGATGATATCGCAGGCTTAGACATAGAAGTGGAACAACTCATCTTTTTTTTCCACTAAGTGTGATCTTCAACTGTTTTAGGAACTAAGGACTATGACTAAACCCATGAAGCTCACAGCCAACCTGTTCATCACTATTTTGCTTTTAAATAATTTTTCATCAAACAAAATTAAATCTTTCTACACATAATCAACTTACTTAACTTCATTAGTGTTGCTTGTCTAATGATTTATAATGAAGTAAGTAACAAGGCATTGAGGAATGTGTAAGTAATAAATTAAAGACGCAAACCATTGTAGGTCATCTGATTGTTAAATGAAGGTATTCTCATCACTGGAACATATAAAAAGTACACCCAGTTAAAGGATGTTCTAGTTTTATCTCTTACCCATGGAATGTATATAAATCCTTTGACTGTTTTCTATCATTCTAATAACTTTCCTGTACATCTGACATTATACTATTTGTTAATACTATTGAGAACTATCCCATTGTAGATGATCTATTTGAATAAGCTTCCTTTGTAACAAATTCCCCGTGTTGGAATTTTAGTTGACAAGCATCAACACCCATTAAAAGACATAAAGCAAAAGTGCTTCCTTCATGGATATTCCAATTCAATCATTCATGACTAAATCCTTAAATTTGATTACAATTTAAAAGAAAATATGTATGTATTTTAATCCTGTTTTCCCCACTTTGGTTATATTTCCTTTTTTGATTGTTTGGGATGCGTGATAAGTGAAAGCTTGGATCTCCTCAGTTAACTGGGAATTTTGCTAATGATATAGTGGATCCAACCCAGTATCTTTTCATGAGTGTGGATAGCATCAAAAGTGTTGTAAGCAAAATGAACAAATATAATTTTACACTGGATTGCATTAAAACAATTTTTTTCTTTATTTTATGCTTTAGCATTTAATGGATATGAATGCCTAGTTGTTGTTGCTGTTATAGCTAAAAATAATCTGCATTTATTAGTAACAGCACTTCTTTGTTAGACCCTGTTGATAAAAAATAGAACAAAATCAGTTTTTACAGGCAGAGAATTAAAAAACAATGCTCTTTCAAGACAGAAAGAGAGAGAAAGAGAAAAGGGGTGGCATCATGGCAGGGAAGTGGGAAGAAGGCTTCATTCACATAAGCTGTCATGTGAACAGAATAGAATAAAACTATGGAGGCAATTTCTCTTAAAATGAAAGCTGACTAGAATGTAACTATCTTAAGAAATTAAGATATACCATGTTTTTTGTTTTTTTTTTTCAGAAACAGGAAAGCATCTGGCTTCTTCCTAGGACTGCAGGCGGCCTTCAGAAACTCCTTCAGACATATGGGCTTTGCATATGCTGTGTAATGCCTCCCAAAGTACCTTGGTGGCTGACCCCTTTTATTTCCTCTGCTGTCCCCTGCCTCAGAAGTCACCCAAGTATGTCCAAGAGCAGTAGAAGGAGCTTCAGGATCATTACAGATTTTCTTGGCCCTCTAGCACCTTCTGCTCTGCACCTGAGCTTCCTGCTCTTTGAGCCGCTGCTGTTTACCACCATGTTCCTCGAGTACAGGTGGTGGGTCACAGTCATGCCTCCACCTTGCACTGCTAAGTAATTCAGCTTGTCTCTTGAAAAACCTCATGCAGGAATACAGCCCTTCCATTAACAGAATCATAGAATGGTAAGGGTTGGAAGGGACCTCAAAGACCATCTTGTCCCAACCCCCCTGCGATGGGCAGGGACACCTCTCACTAGATCAGGTTGCTCAAGGCCTTATCCAACACAGCTATGAACGCTGCCAGCGTTGGAGCATCCACAACCTCCCTGGGCAACCTGTTCCAGTATCTCATCACCCTCACAGTGAAGAATTCCTTCCATATACCTAACCTAAATTTCCCCTCTGTCAGTTTGTACCGATTATTCCCTGTCCTATCACTACAGTTCTTGATGAAGAGTCTCCCTCCGGCTTCCCTGCAGGCCCCCTTCAGATACTGGAAGGTTGCTATGGGGTCTCCATGCAAACTTCTCTCCTCCAGGCTAAACAGCCCCAACTTTCTCAGCCTGTCTTCATAGGGGAGGTGCTCCAGTCCCCTCATCAACTTTGTGGCCCTCTTCTGGACTTGCTCCAGCAGTTCCATGTCCTTCTTATGTTGGGAGCACCTGAACTGTACACAATGCTCCAGGTAGGGTCTCACAAGCACAGAGTAGAAGGGGAAAATTGCCTCCTTCACCCCGCTGCTCACATTTCTTTTGATGTAGCCCAGGATTTGTTTGGCTTTCTGGGTTGCAAGTGCACACTACTGGCTCATGTGGAGTTTTTCATCAACCATCACCCCTGAGTCTTTCTCTGCAGGGCTTCTTCACTCGGCGCATAGGTGTATCTGGGATTGCTGCAATCCAGGTGCAGGACCTTGCAGTTCACTTCACTGAACATCTGGAGGTTTGCATGGGCCCACCTCTCAAGCCTGCCCAGGTCCCTCTGGATGGCATCCCTTCCCTCCAGTGTGTCGGACGCACCGCACAGCTTGGTGTCATCGGTGTACTTGCTGAGGGTGCACTCAATCCCCCTGTCCATGTCACCAGCAAAAATGTTGAACAGTATCAGCCCCAGTGAGACCCCTGAGGGACACCACTCATCATTGGCTCCATCATACATCCACTAAAACTGATCCTATTATCAGAGGACAACATAAAGCCAAGCACCCTCCTCACACACAGATCCATGAAAGTCCTATTACAGAATCGTAATTTTGGAAATGTCAATCCTAACAGCCATATCTGGGCAAAGAAGAGCAGAAGGCCAACAGAAGAACCTTGAGAGTCAAGGCAAGGACAGAAAAACTAAAGAATATTTGCAGCGGGAACAAGTACCTCAGGTACTTCTCTTGACAGATATTTGATGTGAAGGGTTATTGATGCAGAACACTACTTTGCCTCCCTAGAGTTCCTAAAGATTAAGAGGCTAAAAGCCTCATGCAAACGAGAAATGTCTTTGTCAAGGAAGCAGATGTCCTTCCTTAGCTAGGTAAAACTTAGCGGATTTGGTGATCAAAGGGAAGCAGTTCAATACTTGCTGACATACTTTTAAAAGATGCAATTTACATAATACACAGTTATACCTGAGACACTGTGCAGGTGTAACCCCTGGGTGCACTGAAAAAGCAAAGAGATCCAATACTTTCTCTTTATTTGTGTTTGTCTTAACATACTTATGAAGCATTCCAAATTTTCATTTGCAGCTGAAAACATTCCATAAAAGACCACGTCTTTTATCTATTTTTAAGATCATTTCTAACCAGCCAAAACTCTCAGAAAGGAAGTATCCTTAAATTTCAGGTTTGCAACAACCTCTGACTCAGTCTCTTAACACATCTACAATATGGGTAAGAAAGCACTACTAGCTTTCTGGTGCTGCTGATTTCTGTTCTATATTCTGTCTTAAAAGCACACACAGCTGTGAACTTGTTCTGAAAGTTCTGCTAACAAACATTTCCTTTACAACACAGCTCTTCCAGGTAGATCTTTCCTTTCTGATTTCTGAACAGCTCTTCTTTGATGGCAACCTTAGCCTTATTCAATACATGGGCATCGCTTGTTAGTTGGTTTGGTTGGTTGATTTTCATTATTTTCTACTCCAGAATTGTGGTAGCAAAAAATGTCTTGCTATTTGAGACCTATTTCCTTTGACCCCCAGCTTGAACACAAACATTCAAAAACAATTTTGGTTTTTAATAGTGTCTTGGTTACTTGCATATATCTCATCGTTCACCACAATCCAGAGGAAATGGTTAGTGACCTTCTATGCCAATTAGACACCTACAAATCAATGGGCCCAGAGGGGATGCACCTGAGAGTAATGAGGGTGCCGGCAAAAGAGCTTGACAAGCCACTTTCAACCTCTTACCAGCAGTCCTGGTTAACCAGAGAACTCCCAGGTGACTGGAAGTTAGGAAATGTGATGCCTGCCTACGAGAAGGGTGGGAAGGATGATTCTGGTAACTACAGGCCTGTCATCCTCACCTCAGCAACGAGGAAGGTCATGGAGCAGATCATCCTGAGTGTCATCACATGGCACGTGCAGGACAATCAGACGATCAGGCCCAGCCAACATGGGTTTACAAAAGGCAGGTCCTGCTTGACCAACCTGGTCTCCTTCCACAACAAAGCGACCCACTTAGGGGATGATGGAAAAGCTGTGGATGTTGTCTATCCGGACTTCAGTAAAGCCTTTGACACTCGTCTCCCACAGCGTCCTCCTGGAGCAACTGGCTGTTCATGGCTGGGATGGGTGTATTCTCACTATGCAAAAACCTGGCTGGATGGCTGAACCCAGGGAGTGGTGGTGAATGGAGCTACATCCAGCTGGTGGCTGGTCACGAGTGGTGTTCCCCAGGGTTTGGTATTGGGGAAGCCTTGTTTAATATTTGCATCACTGATTTGGATGAGGGGATCCAGGGCACCTTCAGTAAGTTCACAGACAACACCAAGCCGGGCAAGAGTGTTGATGTGCTGGAGGGTTCTAAAGAGAGATCTGGACAAACTGGACCAATGGGCTGAGGACAACTGCATGAGGTTCAATAACATAAAGTTCTGGGTCCTGCACTTGGGTCACAACAACCCCATGCAGTGCAATAGGGTGGGGGAAGAGTGGCTTGCGAGCTGCTGTCAGAGACTGGACAGAGTAATCTGATTTGAGAGATCTTGGGGTGTTTGGAATGTGTGGTAGGGGGTGGGTCAGACCTTGCCCTGGTGAGGCAGTGCCCTGTCTCCCATTCCTCCCAGTCCCACAGTGTCTGTCAAGCACTGTACACTGGAGGCAGCCCCCAAGTGTCACCTAATCCACCCCTGAGTAGCTAAGCGACTCAAGTCCCACCTTGGGAGGAAGGCCCAGAACGGGCCAAGGTCGATGGTTGGACTAGGTGATCTCGAAGGTCTCTTCCAAACTTGATCAGTCTGTGATTCTGTATGTTGTTGCAGGATAACATTCTCATAAAGTTCAGTTATGGGGTCTTTTTGGTGCACTCTTAGACTAATGCAACTGCAACACAAACTCCAACGAGCACCCCTAGTGAGTGGCTATGAGTCTGCAGCTCAAGGATCCTTGAGGATTTAGGAATTTTATCTAAAAGACTAGTGAGGAGTTATTTAAAGTTAGTTCCCATTTGTAATGAAACAACCCACAAATGTTCCTGTTCCCAGGAATTTATAATTGCCTGTTATTGTCTGGAAATTGCTCAGATAATATGATGAATGGTGGCAACATGAAACCATGGGCAAATTTAGCAGAGCCAAAACACCAAGCTGCAAATAGAAGCATAAATCCCATCATTACAGAAGGAGTTGGTTCTTTGAGAATGTGCCTTACCCACAGATATATTTGATAAATATTTTAAAAGTAAGTTGATCAGTCTGCATTTGTCATCAGCTGCTGTAGAAATGAGTTGTGTTTCATCTATTGTTTCTAAAGTAATCCACAACCCAGAAAGCAACCCAGCACTGCATATGGCTGCTGTTTGGACCACTGTGAACTATTATTAATTATTATTAATCTAGCTGTGACTAAATAAATTTAGTCTTTGGATTCCTCAGCTGCATATGAAAAACAGTATAGCTGTACTAATATTTACATCCACCTGGGTATGTTTTAAGGACATAAAATCTGCACTGCCACCACAGCACAGAAAATATCTGCTATTATGGTAATTCAGATAATAAATTACAATATGCTTTATTGTTAAATCTATATAAAATTTGCATCTTCTAATAATAACTTCTAAAATACAAAAAGATGTTTTAGAAAGCAATGCAAATTCTAAGATGTTGCAGTAAAATATTAGGTACCATTTCCTGGGCACCTTAAATCTTCATGCCTCAATGAAGATGCCTCATGCTCATGTCACAAAAGTGCATAGGATTCTCACCCCACCGAGGCTTAGGTAACAGCTGAGGATGTCTTCCTTACTCCCCTTTAAAATAATACAGAGTGGAGTCAGTTCTGTTTTAACTGCCTGTGATGATGATTAAGGAGGAGAAACGTTGGCCTCAGAAGAGCAGGCGGTCTGGCATTACCTTCACACATCCCTGAAGCTCCAGATACTGAAACTGCCACTCCAGTGGCACCTCCATGCGATGCTCCCACTTAAATTGAGGTTCCTAGAAGAGAAGGCCCTGCAGCCTCATTGCCTTGCATTAATGAAGTCCATGAGTTTAGGGAAAGCAGAACAACTTCGCTTGCTTGTTCCTAACCTCACTTTACCTTTAGTTGGTGCAACTCACCCTGTTCAAATTCGCTTGCACAGTACTTATTGAGGAGGCACAGTGCTGGGACAGTGCCACACGTCTCCGCACATTTTTACATACATATGGAGGAGAGGAATTCATCCTGCACAGAGATTTTGAGGAAGTCCACAGACTGTCCCCAAGGTTTAGCGTCTCAGACTTACTGCAGTTGGAATCTTTGCCTAACATAGAGAACTAGATATAAAAAAAGCCCGATGATTACTTTGATTTAGCTTCTACTTGGCACCTAACCAAAACTCCCTGTACATAACATCATATAAGCAAATTCTTCTCTCAGCAAAGTCCAGCAGGGGAGTATGTAATTAGATCTCAGCTGAAATTAAGATAAGCAAGCCGGTCTGATACCGTTGATACCCCATTGCCTCATGATTTAACTAATCCTAATTACAAAAAGAAAAAAAAAAACACAAAACCAAAATTGACAAACAAAACCCAAAACCAACATAAAAGCCCCACCATCTTATTTTGCAGTAAAATACACTTGAAAATAAACCCACGAAAATATCATCTCGTATTACACACATGAGCATAATTTTTTCTAGCTTATCTTTGACATAGATTTCATTTTCTGCACACAGGTGGTTTTGTGTTTTAAATTATATATCTCACTGGTGGAATTCTACATAATCCTGGAAGGAGATATTTTCCAACAGTAGATATCAAGATATTATCTTCATATTTTTAGAATCTTCAACATCTCCATTCAGCATCCCCCGTGCCATGTACCCAGGACCCAGCATACTCTATTTTCGGTCATTTCTGCTATAAGACAGCAGCCACCTTGATATCCTCTACAACTGGCAGAGTCTGTGTGTCATCAGATACCCTATGGCATGGTGTTTGGCCTTGATGGTGACTGGGCCAGGCTTACAGGTCTCTCATGTGACAAGCAGACTGTGCACCACCGTCAGGAGATGCAGGGTTAGTCCTGCCTCACCCCAGCATCACAGACCATTACATCACCCCGTTCGTTTTGGCTTAGCTTGCTATCCTCAGAAGGCTGCATCGGTTTGTATGTAGGAGAAAAGGAGAGAACGTACAGAAAATCTTGATGAATTTCCCTGCTATTTCTGGAAGGCAGCACAGTGAAACTGTGATCTTCCCCACGCAGAAATAGGTCCTGGTTCCCTACTGGCAGCTTGAACATGTTTCAGCTGAAACCCCATGAAGAGCGGTTGCTATGAAGAACCACTAAATAATACCTGGCTTGTCTTTTATCATGATATTTATCAGAAATGTAACAGAAAGTGTATTTCATAACCCAGTATCTAACAAGATAGCTTGTGCAATATCAGCATGCTGGGTCCAGGCTCCCTGTCAAAGCTTTATTCAGATGTTACACTGTCTTGACTAATCATTCCTAATCCTATCATCAGCTGCCATCATGTCAAGATATGTCAGCCTTAAAAATGAAGAGATATGTTAAGGAAATGATGCCTTGCAAGGAGTAATGCTGAATTTGGATTTAGTAGGAAGATAATGACTTATTCTTTGTTGAAGAACCATCTTACGCAACTGGTCCTAGTTCCCAAACACATTCTTTGCTTCTCACAGCTGCTCTCACAGGAACTTTTTTCCTTTTTAAGGTGTTTTACCTGAGATGTTTCACTTAAATTTTGCTTCAAGATTTTTTAAAAAACCCAACAAAACCAAACCAAAACAAAAAAAACCCAACAAAACAAAACAAAACAAATCCTTTAGGTCTGGGAACCGATTGTAAATGAAACACAAGGTTGCATGTGAAAGTGAACACTTCTGGACTTACAATATACTGTATCAGAAAAACCTGAAGTAAACTTGGTTTACGACGGACTTGCAGTGCAAGGATTGGCATGCTAGAGTTACTGCTTGTTATGGGTGCTGATTGTCATGGTACTCACAGTTACAACTGTATCAGTTCTGGAAAGAGGGACACTTTCAAGTAATTGGTACAAGCTGATTGTCACTTGTGGAAACAGTTCTCCCAGAGAACTGTGAGAAGATAGTTTCCATTCTGCTTTGGAGAACTATTGCTGAAAATTACTAATTTGAAAGTATTGCTAAATAAATATTAACAAGAGAATCCATAGGGTGAAATCATGGAGCCAACCCTTCCAACCTTGCCAGAACCTGCATCACAATCACACCAAAGAGAAAAAACTTTTCTTTTATGTAAATAGAGTTTATATCACCAGGAGGATGAACTAAAACAGGTGTGTTAATTTTGCTTGAAGATCTTGAATCTACAGATGCTGAGAACTATCAAACACCTATGTCAACTATACTGTCATGTTCCCATTACTACAGAGAACTACAGAAACCTGGGTTAAGGGTTAGTCCCATAATATTTTCTCTGCTTTTTAATGGAACATTCCAAACCATCTTTTATTGCGCTTCCTCATGTTTCATTTATCAAAACAGCTAAAAATTAGTCCAATTCTTCTATGAGCCCTACACCCCTTCAAAGAATAAATGGTATGTGGTATTTTGCCTTTCCTAAATTGCCTTTTTATCCATCAAGTGTTTTATCCATTAGGAGATTAATTCCACAAGACTAAAGAAAAGCTTTGTCCAAGAAATCCTCTAAACTTCTGTGTATCTCTATGCAAAAAGAAGCAGATGGTTATGTCCTAGCTGCCAGCTCCCTAGGACTGTAGCAGGTGAATCACCTTCACTCCCAGAGTTGCTTAGGCACATTAATACGTGATCTGTGCTACTAAGTCTTGTCTCTTGTGTTAGTCAGCTAAGTGGTCTGACATATCCAAACTGCGTGATTCTACCAGGGATCCCAGCAAAAATAACCTCTCATCAGATGCTTCATAATTCACAGGGTCATGTATGAATATCAAAGGAAATGCAGAAAAGGTTTAGTCAGTTTGTTCTTTGGAATTGTTGTTATTTTCTTATTCAAAACCTAAAAAAGATGACAAAAATGCAAAAGTCCAACCTTTCAATTTCAACCCTCTGTTTTTAATTTCAGAGAGAAACTTGGGTCCAGTCCTAGTTTTCACTGAACTAGATCACATAAAGTTGGGACTGAGTAAACACATAAATTTCATTATGCAGGTATAGAGTATTTTAATCTAGAGGCAGATGATAGCATAAGGAACGGATCTCAGGTGGTTAGAAAACATCAGAGTGGTAATTCAGAAACACTTATATTGCAAAGGGGGACCAAGAGGAGGAAGATGTTTATACCATAAAAATAAATGAAAAACTGAAAAAAAAAAACCCAGCTCTTTTTTTTCCCTAATTGTAGGCTATCATTACTTAAATTCCCTTAATATGGCTTTCCTGACAGATTTAAGATGTTCTCTGACTTGAATGCTAATAGTTCACAAGATTGTCTGGTAACATTCAGAGCTGCAACGAGAAAAACTTAGCAATATTTTCTATAATATGCCTCTATATAATATTCTCTCAGCTGCTTCATGTCTGACAATTAATCACCAGGTTTAATTGTTATCAAGCCCAGAACACACTTCAAGATTGATGGAAGCCATGGTAGAAAATTCAATTAGATATCTCATATTTTTTTCCAAGATAATTTGCTTACTGTAACTTCCTTGGACTCATGGAGTATTTTGGTAAAGATCTTAAATGCTGCAGACTTTTTCTGCATGCATCACAAATCTGATTATCTCTTTCTCTGCCCTTTGTACAGGCATCGTCTCTCTTGCCAGTCCCAAGCATATGGAAATCATGAGTCAGCCCTAAGCCATTGAATTATGAGTTTGGATGGAAGAAAGAAACTGCAGCATTTTAAAGGAGTAAGTAGAGATTCTTATCCTGTTTCTGATAAGATCTCATTTATAATGTTTTATCTGGTTAACAACTAGATAAAACAAATGCTTTCTTTATTGTTTTGCGTCAGAATGATTTGGGGGAAAAAATAAAGAAAAGCAGTTATATAATGCAGTCAAAGCTGCGAAGAAGTAAGGATACTGAGACCTGCAAGGCCCATAGGCTCACACCAACAGCTGCCAGACGGGGGAAGGACAAAAGGAAAAATTTATACTGCATCCCTCTCATTATATTGTTGAGCCTAAACGTTATCAAAAGGAACCTCCTTAATTACCCTGAAATGGGTTGCAGTGCAGCTAAACGCAGACAGGAATAAATAACAATAATAACAGCAACAACAAAGCTAAACAGGCTGTAAAGCCCCATAATTGGATTCATAAATCTGAATCTGTTAGAAGGTTAGCACTCGGGCTAATGCGGCTTGACCTGGAGTGATTGTTGATGCTGCACCAGCTATAAGACTCCTGCGGGTGAGCAGTGAGGAGGAAAATAAATAAATAAATCAACGAGGCTCTCGGGAGCACTTTAGGAATCACCCTTTCAGCCTGCCATAGTTATCATTCAGCCTGCAGCATCTCAGCGCTAGAGACAGCAATCTAATCTTTACACTGCAGCAAGCGGGAAAACAGCACCCCAGCTGCTGGAACAGGGAAAATGCTTCACAGACAGCAGTGAGCTGATAATTGCTGATGTCAAACAAGCTTATTAAATGGAAGGATTTCATCCACTCCACCCTCCCAGCAGCCGCACCCTGCGCAGCAACGTGACAGCAGTCCCCAGCAGTGATCTGAGACACTGCAGTTTACACCACCAGTGTCAGCCCGAGACTCCAACCTGAGCAGCACCATCAAGACTCCCCCCTCACCAGCCTCTGCTGCCATCCTGCTCCCTGAGAGACATCGCCAGCAGAAATAAAGTTTGCCTTTGGAAGGGCTGACATTGTGTGAACCCTTGTTCTGCAGAGCAGTTTCCACACAGCAATTATATCCTGCTCTATTTGCCTTTATGTTGTTCTTACCTGAATTATTTTTAGGGGATATAATAAACCTCATTTCTGTTAAATGAACCATCAGGGCATACATAACCTTTCTGCAAGTTATACTGCTCTTTAATAGCACCACCTGACACAAATTAGCACATTAATCTCTACAAATAACAACAAAAATAATAATAATGATAGCATTTTGATAGCTTTATTAACATATAGTTATCTAGCAGCTTGTAAAATATTCATGCAGCACCTTTGAAACTCTGTAGCTCAACAGCGCAAGGACTCCTTTTTGTTGGCCCATAGCCTGTGAGCTCGGGTGATCATTCAAACATGACACTGAAATATCATCTCTGTGAAATTACAACAAGGAGGTGAAAATTAGTCCAGCTCTCAACATTTCTCAGCTTTAGACCTGTTTTTTTCATGCTATGGCTCAAGGATCTTTCAGAGGCCTAGGCCTGAACCACCCCTGAGGACACCTGTGTACAGGTGATCTCTGAGCATCTCTGGATGGTTTTGCTCACTTTCTTACAACCATAATACTGGAAAAACAAACCCTAGTTTCTGTCCAGTTGAGGACAATGTCATCTGAACAGTGTCATGCCTTCACACAATTCCTTAAATTTCCAATAAAACTTTTGTGATATGCAGGTTATAGGTCAGGGTGTAGAGAGAAGTTGGCTTTGTAAACATTTTGGTACAATCCCACTAATACCCTTAGCTTGTGAAGACAGTTTTAAATCTAGTACAAGACTAGAAGAAGGTAAAACCCCATTTTCCTCCTCATCCCTCAATAGACTATTGAAATCTATTAATATTTCTTTTTCATCTGATCAGAATATGTTCTATAGGTCAGAATAAACTTTCTAAGTCTTGGGACTAATTCATTTTACTCATAGCTCCTTAGCAAAACCCCCACAAATGCTTAAGAATTTTTTGAATAGTTCATTGCAGAAGCTTCTCCAGAGAAGATAATGGATACTTTTTCACCCATTTCGCATCTCAACACCTAATGCAAAGTTAGTTTTTAGTATTTACTAAGAGTACTAAGTGGCTTTTCCAAATACTGATAGCATTCATAGTGAGTTCCATAATACTTTGGTATTTGTTGGTTGGATATGCTTTTTCCCTATGCTCAGATTGTGATCTATTACCCTCATATATGTCTATATCCATATCCTACACAACCCTCATTAAGTTATTTCTAGAGTTACTATATTTTTTCTTAATGCAACTTTCTATCACTTCATTAAAATACTGTACTAATTTACATTAATTTGTACACCAAAATTGGGTTCAGGGGTTTTTAAACTCTCACTTGGAAAGCTCTCAAATTTTAATACATTGAAGTTCTGAGTTACCTCCAGGACGGTGTTTCTGTTAATCAGCTACTGTTACATCAGTTTTGCTTTTGCCTTTGTTTATACTTGAAAATTCTTAATACATCAAACTTTAGCCCAAGTACCTTGAACTCCAGAGACAGAGACAATACAAAATTCAAATCAGTCGTGACTTTGGGAATCATGCAAAGCATGCAGCTGATGAATAAAATAATAAAAGAAAAAGAGAGAAGATAGGAAGTACAAGGTATGTTCTGACAGCAGCCCTCTTCTCACTAGCAGGAGGCCAAATATTCACCTCAGTCTCAGAGAATCATCATTTAAAAGCATCAGAAACAAAGGGTACACACTATTTTTAGGTTATGTTTTATATACATCATTTGTAATAAAGGTATTGTTTAAAAGAAGAGACAGAAAATGCCAAAACCACTCAGCTATTACCATCACCAACTCAAGCTTGACATAATCGTAAGAGGCCTCAGACTCAAAATTTTCTCCAACTTAGGTGTTTAATCTACAATGAACAACAACTGCAGAACTAGTATCTGCTGCTGAATCAATCTGTACTGCAGAAAACAGGGTGTCAAACACCACTCTAGGTCATCAGTGCCTGCCTTTAGAAAGTTCTTAGGAAATATTTTACTTTAACACTAAGCAACATTTTCTGAGTTTGGTTGCATCCGTTTCAGGCTCACTAATATGTTAGATAGGACCCATTAAAAAAGAGGTACCTGTAAATGTTTCTCCACAGATATAACTCAGATGAAAATGCTGCCTGCAGTAGTAAAAGAATCTCTAGACTAAACTGACTAGAAATACGATGTGCCTTTATACATGAGCAATCTGCCAGTATGCCAAAGGTGATGTGATCACAAACTCTGTTGGGAGTAACAGTGGAGGTCATTTTGACACATAGGGAGAAGACCCATTCTTAGGCTCCATGGAGATATTTCAGCCCATAAATAACTTATAAAGGAGGGGATTTTGTACACTGAAAGTTGGTTTATTTGCTTTTATAAGTGAACTCTCAGAGGGCCTGATTTTAAGAATGCTTGGCAGTACCAAGAGCTTTACCCAAAAATTAAAAGCAGATGGCGTGCAGTCAGTTTTGGTGTGTAGAACATTTCTGTGTATACATTGTCGCGGGTTTAGGCTGA